>CABHPH010151791.1:0-54780 GCA_902168325.1 Peromyscus nudipes
ACACACACACACACACACACACACACACAAGTTCTGTTCCTTTAAAGAACTCTGACTAATACAAGAGGAAAAATGTTTTAAATCACTATACAACACTGGCAGAGAAGAGAAAATGATCTTCAGACGCTTTACATTCACTATTATAGATGCCCAGCCTAACAGATAAAACTTTTGTTTCCAAGTCCCTCTGAGTGTGTAAGGAGCCCCAGACTTGGAAATATCCACCTTCCTCAAGTCATGTGGAATGATAGGAGCTCGCTGACCTCCTACTCTGCATCCTTTTCCCCTATCTCCTAGCCTTTCATGGTCGGCACTCTCCCACCTGATAATTTTTATTCCCAGTTCTGTTACAGATTTTGTAACTATGGAATCATGAGATAATTCTTAAACCCACAGTCTCAGTTTTCTTTCTATATAAAGAAAACTCTGTCTTTGGTTTTTGGAACTATGTGTGTGTGTGGGGGGGTGTGCTTTCGTGATTTTTCATGCAGATGCCCACATGGAACAGGGAAAGTGTCAGCTCCCCCTGACACTTGAGACTACAGTCTCTATATGTAGTGCTTGGAAACAAGCTCCAGTCTTCTACAACACTAGCAAATGCTTTTACCACTGAGCTATCTTTCCTACCTTCTTGCTATGGTTTTGAAAGAGGTCCAATGGCGTGAAGTTCCATGAAGTATCTAATGATATTATTCAACAAATGTCAATTTATTGTCTTTCTTTCCTCTATTCTATTTTACAGTATCTCACAAACTTAGCTTGGAGTATCGATACAAGTCAAGTCAATCTGTGTATCATCTTCAATGTTACTATCAGATGCAATTTACATAATTTAAGAATTTATTGACTGATTTTTTTTTTTACTCATTAATAAACTTTTCACTCTAGGAAGTATTTTTAGGTTTATAGAAAAGTCATGACAATGGCACAGAATTCTGGGACAGCCCTCATTCATTTTGTTTTCCTTTTTTGGATTAATACTTACTACATTTTTTTTTTAGGATTGAAATATTAGGACCTGAAAGCTAGCTCAGTCATTAAGAGTTCTGACTGCTCATGAAGAGGACTGGTATTGAGTTTCCAGCACCCATATGCGAGCTCACTACTGTAAAAAGAAATTTCCAAAAGAGACTCAGGACAAAAGGCTATCTGTGGTGCCCATTATTATACCAAAGTGGATGCTGGCCTCCAGGATTTCTCAGCATCACATCACCTGTGGCTTTTCTCAGGTCTTCTAACTCTGTCCCCTACCCTAAACTTCTCCGCCCATGGCCTTCCCTTTCCCAAGCTTCTCATTCCTATGTAACACTGCCACTTCAGCTATGCATTCTCTTTGTGCTCTCTCTCTCTCTCTCTCTCTCTCTCTCTCTCTCTCTCTCTCTCTCAATCTCTCTCTCTCTCTGTGTGTGTGTGTGTGTGTACGTGTGCGCACACATGTGCGTGCATGTTCTCTTGGTCATGTCTCTTTCTTCCTCTCTTGCTCTCTACCCCACCCATCCTTTCAAGTCTTGGCTGGTGGCCCTGTTCAATGTACTACTTTCTCTCCATGCCCTGAACTCTTCCAGATGCCTCTGGAAATACTCCTCCTCAGATCTACAATAGAAACATTCCCTTCAGTCCTACCTTGATGCCAGCATGGCCTCACTTTATACATGCCAAAACCTGGGAGAACCTGGGCAGCAAAAGAAACAGCAAACCAGATGTTTTCTGGCCATTGCCTAACTCCCTACCTTTCTGGCCTTTGACTGGCATTTCAACCTTCCTGAGTCCCAACAAACAGGCATCCTACTTTGAACTGTGAAGCAGTTACAGAAGAGATTATGTTATTATCATCAACAAAAAGGCTGGAATGTCAGGTCCAAAAGAAATGGGATGAACAGCTAACTGTGGTACCTATTAGCATACCAAACACATCCTGGCCTCAAGGCTCTCTCAGAATCACAAACACCTTCTACAGAGTTCATACTGGCATCTTACCTCTTCTCAGCTCGTCTCACTCAAGCCCCTACCCTAAGTTTCTGCAGCTCATGGGCTTCCCTTTCCCCCAGCTTCTCATTTCTCTATAACCCTGCCATTTTGGCCATGCTACCTCTTGGTCTTCGTCTTCCTTTCTTGGCACCTTCTCTCTTGCCTCTGTCTCTTGGTCATCTCTTCTCTTCCTCTCTTCATCTCATGGCCTGTTTTAGTCTGCTGGCCATATTCGGTGTATTATTTTCTCTCCCTGATCTAGACTTTTCTATGCCTCTGGATAGACTCTCCCTTATGTTTATAATTAAACCCTTTCTCTCAACCATACTTTGGAGTGGGCATGTCTGCACTTTATACAACTATCACCTATAACTTCAGTTCTAGGAAACCTGATGCCTCCTGGCCCCCACGGGCCGCTATTGGTACATGGTGCACATGAACTTAGGAAAAGACACATGCACTTACAAATACAGAAAAGAAATATTAAGAAATTATTTTAGAAGTCAATATTAGCACCTAATTAACTAAACTCTAAATTTTATTAGTGTTATTAGTATTGCTTTTCCTTAATGTCCTTTTTCTGTAATGTCAAAATTTTAAGTATCTGAAGCCTGAGCCTTCTCTAGCCTATGACACTTTCTCATATTTATTGTTAATCACAATCTTGACAGTTTTAAGGAGTACTTGTCATATTTCTAACCCTTAATTTGAACCTGTGTGGCTTTTTTCATGTGGCTACACTGTAGTTATTGGTCATTGGGAGGAAGGCAACAAGGGTGAAGTGCTGTCTTGATTACATACTACCAGACATACATTGTCACCTGACTGCTGCTATTAACCTTTATCACCTGGGGAATATTATGTTGTCAAATTCACACTAATAACAAGCTTTCTTTACTCATTGTAATATAATTTTTCTTTAGCAGTAAGTTACCAAACAACCCATACTTTAGGAGAGGTGAGGCAAAAACTTGGGTGCTATTTCTTGAGTGTTCATGTATCTATGAGAGATCCCTTTGGGATCACACATTTTCTAAGAGAGCTCTGCTCTCTGAAAATAAACTTTGGGCATAATAAAATAAAAAGTGGCATATTATCAGGACTGGAAAGGTGGCTCAGCTGCTAATAGCACATACTACTCTTGCCGGGAACCCCAGTTTGGTCCCCAGTACCCATGTTGGGTGGCTAACAACTGCCTGTAACTCCAGCTCCAGAAGAACACAGTACCTTTGGCCTCTGTTGGCACCTGTATTCATCCTCACAAAACTAAACACAGACACACACATAAGGAAAAATAATAAAAATAAATATTTTCCAAACTAGCATATTATTTAGCCACTTCTGGGTTTCACACACTAAATCGAGCATTTTAAGACTGCAAAGAAATCTGCAACAGTAGGAATTTGGTAGTGAATATAGGGAAAGTAGGCTGCCACATAGGCAAGCTTTGTAACTAGTGGGTTAATAATACAATTTCACTAGAAAAGTATCATATACATAAACTGACTGCAAAAGCAATCAAAAGGAAGGTCCCACTTCTGAATAATTAATGCCAGACTTTGACTTTCCTCGAAGTGGTATGACCTCTTACCCTTATTGAACTGTTTTTGCATCCTCATTGGGTATAATTTAAATTAACTATATTTTGTAGGAAACAAAATATCCCATGCAGAGATAGACAGAAGCAGGCAAAAAGTAAAAGAACCTTCCAGGATTACAGTGTATTGATTAACTTACTTAAATGACTACATATAGAATAGGATTAGGCTAATAAACCTTGAATGCAAAGGGCATCTCTGTGTAAAGCTAGATTGCAAAATCATCTACCTACTCAAGGCCAAGAACCTGCTGTTCGCTTTCCACTGATATCTACCATTCAGAAGAGTGGTTATCATGAAAATATACTGAGAACTGCAAAGGGGTGAATATTCCTAAGAGAAGGTGCACAGATAAAAATAATGAAGCAGAGAAATACAAGAAAAGGCTTAAATAAATTTTTCGTGTTTTTTTTCTTCTAAAAGGCTTTACACTGTAATGTGGGAGGGGGTGCTATGGCTTCAACACACAGGACATCAGTTTCTCTCTGCTCTGGGTGTAGACAGGAAGTGTGATAATTGTGACAAAAATTTCAGAGTCCTACTAGGCATAACAACAAAATAAAGGGTAGTGGCTCTGATACAGGAGGTGCTTCACAAGATACTGGGTCACTGGAGAGCAATTCGTCATCATTTTAATCTGGTACATGCTGGGCAAGCATCACAGCATAATAGGAAAGTTTTAGCTCAGCAACTAGAATGTCTGTTTGAATCCTGTGGGTGGGTGGATATTTGATTCTCTCTTCCCGACTCCCCCAGATGTGAAATGGGAATTAAAGTAACAGGAGACCATTTCCTAAATATAACACAAGTAGCACAGTCACTAGGAGCAACAATTAATAAATGGGACCTTCTGAAACTGAGAAACTTCTGTAAGGCAAAGGACATTGTCAATAAGACAAAACAGCAGCCTACAGAATGGGAAAAGATCTTTACCAACCCCACATCTGACAGAGGGTTGATCTCCAAAATATATAAAGAACTCAAGAAACTAGACATCAAAATGCCAAACTATCCAAATAAAAATGGAGTACAGAGCTAAATAGAGAATTCTCAACAGAAGAATTTCAAATGGTTGAAAGACATTTAACAAAGTGCTCAACATCCTTAGCCATCAGGGAAATGCAAATCAAAATGACTCTGAGATACCATCTTACACCTATCAGAATGACTAAGACCAAAATCACTGATGACTGGAGAGGATGTGGAGAAAGAGGAACACTCTTCCACTGCTTTTGGGAGTGCAATCTTGTACAGACACTCTGGGAATCAATATGGTGGTATCTCAGAAAACTGGCAATCAACCTACCTCAAGACCCAGCAATACCAGTCTTGGGCATATACCCAAAAGATGCTCAACCACACTACAAAGACATTTGCTCAAGTATGTTCATAGGAACATTATTGGTAATAGCCACAACTTGGAAACAGCCAAGATGCCCTTCAACCAAAGAATGGATAAAGAAATTGTGGCACATGTACACAATGGAGTACTACTCAGCAGTAAAAACCAGTGTTATTATGAAATTTGCAGGCAAATGGATAGAACTAGAAAAAAAAAATCATCCTGAGTGAGGTAACCCAGAAAGACAAACACAGTATGTACTCACTTATAAGTGAATAATAGACACAAAGCAAATTTGTGTCTACATTCCACAACCCTAGAGAAGCTAGGTAAAGAGGAGGACCCTAAGAAGGACGTGCATGGTTCATACTAAGAATGGGAAAGGGTTAAGATCTCCTTGGTAAACTGGGAGGAGGAAATAGTGGAGAGGGGATGGGGGATGGGAACATGAAGGTTCCAGATGGCCAAGTTGGGAGAGGCCCGGAGAGGAAGAGCTATGAAAGAGATACCTTGACAGAATGGAACACTAAGGGGAAGGGGAGAAATCTGGAGCTAGGAAAATCCCCAGGAACTCACAAAGATGTTCCCAGCTAAGACTCAGAGCAATGGTGGGGAGGGTGCTTGAACTAGCCTTCCCCTGTACTCAGATTGGTATCTACTCTAATTGTCATCATAGAACCTACATCTAGTGACTGATGGAAGCAGATCCTGAGACCCACAATCAAGCACTTGGCCAAACTCCTGGAGTTCAATTGAAGAGAGGGTAAAGGGATTATAGAAGCAAGAGGTAGGGAGGGTCAGGTATATGATGGGAAAAAACGAAAAAGATAGCTGACTCAAGCTAGTGGGAGCTCATGGACTCTGGGCTGACACCTGGGGAGCCTGCATGGGACCACACTAGGCCCTCTGAATGTGGGTGACCATTGTGTGGCTTGATGTGTTTGTGGGTCCCCTGGCAATGGGACTAGGACTTATCCCAGGTACAAGAACTGGCTTTTTAGAGCCCATTCTCTATGGTGCAATGCCTTACTCAGCTGTGGGGCAGGGGGGAGGGGCTTGGTCCTACCCCAGTTTGATCTGCCAGCCTGTGTTGACTACCCAAGGGAGGCCTTACCCTCTATGAAGAGGGGATGGGGAGAGGTGGGGAAAGTTGGAGAAGGAGAGGGAGGGGGAACAGGGGTTGGTATGTAAAATGAAAAAAAATTTAAAAATAAAAAATTGAAAAAAAGGGAAATAAAATAACACCCCTCACCTGGAAGTATAGTGAGAATAAATGACTTAAGTAGAAAAAAGAGCTGAAAATCATCTCTGGAATATGATAAGAGCTCAATGAATGTGGGTTATTACTTTATTCAACAACACAATATGATTTTATGCTAAGAAGAGAGTTCCAACACCACTTTCTAGCATATTCTAGTACTCTTGGTAATTCTCAGAAAGATCAGACAAAACATCAAGAAATATGACTCACTCTCCAAATGATAGCATACTCCTTTAGGGTTTTGAAGACTTAAATTTCAAAAATTAATAGGTCTTTATGTTTCATATTTGAGTATATGATAATTATCACCACAGATTGTTGGCAAAAGCTGGCTGTCAGTCATTGAAGACTTTTATGTCAGATGATCTCTAACTTAAAATAGATCGTTATGATTTTTATATGTTTTTCTTTAAGTCTATTGATTTTCTAATTTACTTTCTAACTTGACATCTATTGCCAAAATAATTAGGTAATCAATAGCAATACAATTTTAAATGTCAACTCCTTACTAATAATGATAGAGCATAGTGCACTGTTATTGCAAGGGCGTAAGAAACATTAATAGTGAAGTGCAACTTCTGCTTTATGAAAATCACTGTGAAGTTAATGTAAATTTCTATTTCGTTTCTCATCTGACTTTTTCCTGGTTCTTTATAATTAATCCCTCTAAGGTAATTTTTAAAATGACGATCAAAAAGGGAAATGTGACATATAGTCAAAGAGGGAATAGAATTGCTTACTATTTCTGTAGAACAATAATGAACATTGATGAATGGGTGCCATACAAATGGACAGATTTGTCTCATCTATAATAGTGATTAAGTAGAAGAGCATGTAAGATGCTGCATGGGTGCATCTCATCGGGATCCTCCAAAGAATGGCTGAATGTATTAAAGATGTTGCTGGGAGCAATCTAATATGCTTCTAATATTTATTTCAACTTCCCTATTAAATTATTAGAAGTCAGAATACATATCAAAATGTTCACATTCACAAACAAAAAAATCCAATTTAAAACAATGAGGAAGATATCTTGGGTAGAGTGAGGAGGAAGAGGCAGAATGATCTCTGTTAGTTTGGGGGCAGCCTTGTCTATATGCAAGGATCAAGGCCAGTCAGGACTACACAGTGAGATTCTATCTCAAAGTCAACCCCTACTCCAAAAGGCACAAAAAACCCAACTAAACAACAACAACAACAGCAAAAAGATATCAAGGGAAGACCAATGAGCTAGCTCAGTGTATGAAGGGAGTTACCACTCCCTGTGGATCTGAGTTCAATCCCTGGAACCCACATGGTCAAAGGAGAGAACCAACTCCAGACACATACTGCAACACTTGTGCCTACACACATATTCATACACACATAAGACAACAATAAATGCAGCAGTGGTGACTTCCTGCACAAGACCTACACAGGATCAAGCCAGTCAACACTCCAGTGTGGCTGGGTGAGGGACTGAGGGGCCTCACTTCCAGCTGAGGGACTATTGACAGTTGATGAGTGCTGGGAGAGGAAGAGTCAGTTTCCTTTAAGGGCGTGGCCCTGGTAAATCAGCTGTGCTCCAGTACAAGGCATCACACTTCTGAGTATATAGGCAGCACAAAATTAAACTTATGGGTTATTTAAAAAATGAAACAAGAAAAGAGGGCTTGAAATGGGGAAGAACAGTGCAAATGGGTAGTGGATCTGAGCAGAGTTGGAGAAAGGCATGAGAGTGACTGTAACTAAAATACATGCATATATGTATAAAATTTCCAAAGAATACTAAACATGTCATATGTTTAAAAGGCATATTATGGGAGCAGTTTAATGGTAACAACAGTATCTAATCTCGAGAAGCTAGAAAAGTTATTTTTTCGTATGAGCTGTGGGAAAGACCAAAGGATTAAACAGAAGTTTTAGCAAGGTGACCCTGTTTGCAGCAGGGTCCTTTTGTTGTTCACTGCTACCAACAGTAGGCACACTAGCCCATGAGCACTTTCAGGAATTCTTTTGTCTGTCTCCAATTTTGTGGTAGGAACACTGAGGTTACAGGTGCATAGAACCAGACCCAGCTTTCATGTGGATTTTGAGAATTTGAAATACACAGGTAATACGAGAAGTGGCCATATTAAAAACAGAAAGGACTAGTGGTTGGGGACTTAGTTCACTGGTAGAGTGCTTGCCTAGCAAGCACAAGGCCCTGTGTTTGGGCCTCAGCTCTGAAAAAAAAAAAAAAAAAAAAAAAAGACAAAACCAGAAAGGACTATAGTAGCGATTCTCAACATGTGGGTCACAACCCGTTGGGGGATCAAATGGTCCTTTCATAGGGGTTGCCTAATACCATCAGTAAACATAGATATTTACATTACAATTCATAACAGTAGCAAAATCACAGTTATAAAGTAACAAAATAATTTCGCAGTTGGGATCACCACAACATGAGGAACTGTATTAAAGGGTCACAGCATTAAGAAGGTTGAGAACCACTGGTCTTAAGTAATTTTATTTACTAAATAAATACTACTAAAGGCATTTAATATTTTTATTATCACCACTTTGCACAATAATTGAGCAACATGTAGTTGATTTAATGTGCATCCAAAATTCTTTCTCCAATTTTTTTTAAACCCTTGGCCAACCACTTTGGGGTGGTGGGCTTGGTAAAGAAAAAAATGTGTTACTTTTACAGTGAAAATATATATTGAGGATATACTGCCTAAATGTTTCATTTTGCACATAATCCCCCTTTGTGGGAATATATTCCAGTAAGCAGCACTCCTCCGTGGCCTCTGCATGAGGTCCTGCCTCCAGATTCCTGCCCTGACTTTCTTCAACAATGGACTACAATGTGGCAGTGTAAGCCTAATAAACTCTTTCCTCCTCAACCTACTCTTGGTCTTGGTGTTTCATCACAGCAATGGTACCCCTTACTAAAACAGAGTACCAGCACCACCTATTGCTAGCTCTTAGGAAAAAAACTGTGCGTCCATAACGGTTCTTGTTTCCTGTTGCACCCCTTCATTTGTTCCTCCACTGCTTTTTCATTTTTAAATAGTTTGGTGGTTTGAATGAGATGAACCCCATGTTCTTGGGCATTTGAATGCTCCACACCCAGCTGGTGATGCTGTGTGGCTGTTTGGGTGGACTTTAGAGGTGGGGAGTTGCTGGAGGAAGTGAGTCACTTGGCTGTGACCTTTGAGGTTTAAGAGCTTCCTTCCATTCTCAGTTCATTCTGTTTCCTGCTTGTGGTTGGAGACATGAGCTCTCAGCTGTTTCTCATCCCTCTGGGACTGTAAGCCAGAAATAAGCCCTTCCTTCTATAAGTTTCCTTGGTCATGATGTATCACAACAATAGAAAAGTGACTAGTACTAATGGCAATTGTTTTTGTTTTGCAGAGTTAAAGGGAAGAGAAGATCTGTTTCTCTGTATCCATCGCTAAATTAGCACTAAGACCTTCCTGTTAGTTGTTCAAGTTCTCCACTCATCTTCATCTTCAAGATTTACATTTAAGATAACTTCTCACCACCCACCTACTTCTCACACATGACTTCATGCAATATTTTAATTGTTATGGAAGCCAGATGTTCATGTATAAGCCAGAATATAATAGGTATCAAATTATTTTTTCAGGGAAAAGAATTGGGGGCATTCAGATGAAAATAAAACTTAACTTATTTAATTCTTCAAGCTTCTTCCTTATTGCTTCATTATACCTTTTCTGTCCCTCTCCATCTTTCTTATCTCGTTCCTCTCATCTAAATATACTAACATCTGCAATTACCTAGTCATCAAAAAGAAAGTTTCCTCAACTCTCTTCATGTTTTCAGATGCATTTTTTTTTGTTTGTTTTCACTTTTATACTTTTGCACTTTTGCAGGACAGGAACTAGCCTAGTCAGTTCTGTGTGTTTACTCATTTAATTAAGTAAAAGAGCTTGGGCTTCAGAAAATATTATTTTTTTTCAAAAACCAATTTTCCAAGGCTGAAAAGGATGGATTTATTAAATCTCTAGAAATTACAACTGGCAAGTTACAGCTGATAAATTTATTGTCACAGTCCTGGTCACATTCCTGGGAGAATCAAGGGATACAACCAACAAGTCAATTGTAAGAATGTATTTGTAACCATTTTCTTTCACTTACCACATAATTCCTAAATGACATTATTATATGCTGTCTCATAACAACAATCACAAAGTTATTACAAGCCAATTATCTGGAATAAGCAGAATTTTAAAGAGCATAAGCAGTTGTTCTTATGTGATTTTTGTCCCTTGAAAAGCATACTGCACAGCTGATAAAATTGTGACTCCCTATCCTGAAATCGTCTGTGGCCTTCAGACACACATTCAGTGTGGGAAGACCAAATGGAGAAAACAAAACTCTAGTTTTAAGGAAAATTCATGTATTTTAAAACCTACCAGCACTATTTTTCATAAAACAAGGTGTGTAGGAGTGATAAGACATAGAACAAAATGAGACAGAAATCCAATAAGAAGTTAAAAATAAGTTCAAAACACTGATTTTTTTTTATAGTAACACAATTTATCACAAAGAATGGGACTCTAAGGGTTGCAAATGGTTCAGCAACTAAGGGCACTTGCCACCCAAGTCTGACAACTTGGGTTCAATCACTGATGGAAAGAAAGAACTGACTCCCAAAAGTTTCCCTTCACAAATGATATACATGAGATATTTATGGACAACTATGTTAATTAAACAAATTTAATGTAAATGAATCTTTTTATCAGCCAGCAACTAAGAGCAGTCTCATGCCTCAGCCCCTCTTGGTGTTGAAGCTCATATGTATAGCAGTTTTAAATAAAAAAAGAAAACAACTAATTACATCAGTGTTTAAGGGGGTCTAGAGCAACCGCTTTCTTTTTGATGAGCTTTGTGGCATTTTCTAGATATCACATGACCGTTTTATGATTTACATTTCCTCTTAGTTATTTTAGTTTTATGGTTTAGCCTGTAAAAGCATCAATTATTCTAGTTAGTATGTCTGGACCATGGTCAGGGTTACAGACAGTCCCAGAAGGCTTGCTAAGATGGTTGATGCTATTGGGGTGTGGAAAGCTGTGAAGTATTCAGGCAGACACAAAAGAGAGTTAGGACAAGATGGTGTTACCTTAAACATTTCACACTGAACTCTACCTTACAGCCTTTCTCTGTCTCTCCTGTCTCTCTTTCTGCCTTTCTCTGTTGTCTTCCTCGCTCCTTCTATCTCCCACCTCTGTCTAATAAATAAAATGAAAATTTATTTTTAAAATGGTAAACTCGCGTGTTGGCTGGGATATATAATATTTATATTGACTCTCTTAGGAATATGGATAAAAGAGGAACCATGATCTTGCTGTGTTGACCTCACTTAACCCTTTTTCTCATCTCCAAACTGAGTTGGTGGGAAGCATCTTATCCTTGGCAAAGTCTTTCCGTTCTCTGGCTTCTATGCTTGTATATATTGGTGATGATCTATTTCTACATCAAAAATGTCCTTTGCTGGAGAATAAATTGCTACTTGACATTTTGGAAAGCTACAATTCAAAGAGATGGAAGAATAAATACCAAAGTTCAATTTAGCATAACAGGTTCTCAAAAAGAGAACATTTTTCTTTTGTCTTGACGTCAGAAGTTGAAAGCATCGAAAAGCAAAATTAATAATTGGGAGTTTAAAAAAAAGTAACTATCTCCCTTACTCCAAAGTGATGCAGTAGAATCCTTGTACTGACCCACTGCACCAAAGGAGTTGCTTCAAAACAGACTTTGTAATGCCTGAAGAAGGGACAAACACAAATTTAATATTATCATAGGAGACTCAGTGTGCATTCATGCCTACTTCCACAAAGTGAATCACACTTTACATTCCCTTATTTGAGCCTCATTTCATGTTGACCAGTCAACAAACTGAAAGTATAAGCCCTGAAATGACATTAGAGAGTAGCAGTGGATTGACATCTCATTAAGACATAAACAGTTACCTAGGCAGTGTTGTGGGTAGGAGCTCAGCACTTAAGCAGGAAGGAGAATGCAGTAGAGTATGTATCACTGTAAGTTTGTCTGTATGGATTTCCTATGGCCACACAGAAATTAACACAAGCAGTACACAAGTAACACAAGTGCACAAGTTGTACACTAGCTGTAATCTAAATACACCTTATGTGCATTACCTCAGTAGACCACTAATGGGTGCATTGGTTTGAAACATTCAAAACAAAGATCCCTTTGTGGAGGCCACCAAAGAACCCCCAACTGCATGTACTCCTATATTAAAGCTCAAACTCTGCCCGTGTGCTAAGCCTGGAGAACTGTGATTCCATCATTTTCCTTCTTCTTTACCTTCTTCATTTCTTAACCTCAACGATTGGAAAATAGACAGAAGGAAAGGCAGCTTGCGCTGTAGATGATATTTTATTGGGCAACATGAAAGACTTAGCAGCACTCAATTGATACATGATGGGAATTCTATAAAACAATTTTCTTATCATTTTAAAGCATTATTTCTTTCCATATTTGGAGTAAATAGTGAGTGAATTTTATTCTTTAAGCATTAAGTTCAAATGCCTACCAGATTATGCTTTGCAATTATATGTGTATAATGGGAGCATTGCTTTTCATAAGCATATAATAGTTCTTTACTGAATTAATAAAAACCTTCCAAAGAGGGGCTTCCTAGATGGTGTCACCAGTAAATTCTAGAAAACATATAAGTCACAAGAAATAACAATTCTGTTCCACAAAAATAGGAGCAACGGAACATTTAGTAACTTATTCTAGGCGGCAGCACAGATCTCATACCAAAGCAAGACCCAGAAAGACTACAGTCCAATCTCCCTCATGAACACAGTTTCAAACACCTTACCATAACATTATTAAGCCAATCCAACTGTGTATAAAAAGAAATTATATATGACAGTCAAGTGAGATTTATTCAAATGTACATGCACAAAGCTTGTATACCATTCAGAAATCAACTGATAAAATCCTCCCTAGATTCAACATCAGATTAGAAGAATTTGTAGCTAATACAAAAAGAAAAGAAAATAGGTACAGATTGGAGAAAAAGAAATAATAACAGTTTTGTTTGAAAATGATATTATTGTCTATGAAGAAAAAAATTAAAAAAAACACTTTTGGAAATAATAATATGCTACTATAGCAAGAGTTAGTGATACTAGAGTTGTTTTTTTAATAAAGAATCTAGTTATATATAATGAACAAGCAGTTGGATTTTGAAGTTGAAGTACAATGTTTACGCCAGCATAACCACCGAAACATTTAAGTATACTCCAACAAAACACACATGAAAATACCTGTATTAGAAAAACTATGAAACTCTAAAGAAGGACATTTAAAAAAAAAAGACATATACAAATAGAAAGATGCTGTGGTATAGAAGTATCTTCTGAACTGAAACATTCCCTCCACTGGGAGGGGGCAGGACTCAAGAGACTCCAGGTAAACAAAAGGTCACAGGTCTCAAAAAGTGGAAATTTGCAGGATTCTAGAAGGTACCTCCCAGCTTGATAGAAGCAGTAAACAGTTGCCATGTGACCAGCAAAGCTGAACAGAGATATTTCTTCCACCTGGCCAGTGGCCTGCAAGTGTGGCAGCTTTCCTGGGTTGTGTTGGCACAGTCTTTTTCAAGGCACAGCTACTTTTTTTGAGCCAACCCTTCTGCATGTTAGCTCTCACCCATATTTCCATTAGTAATCCTGATAAAAACTCATCCGTTTACCAAATTGTACTTTGGTTCAACATTACTTCAGTCTTTGTTGTTTCACTTTGTGAGGGCCAGTGGGATGTGTTGTGTCTCCCCAGTAATAGTCTGTCATATAATAGATGGTCATGAGTAGAAAGAATGATACTGGTTTGTCCCAAGCTGACCTACATTTCAATAACAACCATAATCTTAATTCTAGAAACATATTTTATGGATATGAACAAAGTGACTGAAGTTTTTATGAAAAGGTATAAGAACCAGAACAGCCAAAAGAATATAGAGGAATAAAACAAGAATACTATGAACAAACTGTACCTTTCTTCAAGGTTTAATATACAATTGCAATAACTAAAACAGGACTATGCTGGTAAAAACAGACAGCTAGATCAAAAACTCAGAAATAGATCCATGCAAATAGAGTGGAATTATTATTTATAATTTTATTCTATATGATTGCCAACTTGTGAGGTAAAAAAGACATCATTTGATGTTAAATAGATTAATTGTTCATTTATGTTACTTGGGAGTCAAAAGAAATGAACTCTCAAGCCTTCTGTGAATATTGAGGAACATTAAATGTGTATCCCTTAGTGAAAGAATCTAGCCTGTAAGGATTGTTCACAATATAATTCTTAATTATATGTCATTATGGGACAGGCAATGCTAAGAAGAAAGCATAATACCAGTGGGTGCTAAATTCAGTCACAGGGATGGTAGATAAGTAACTGGGAGAAAGACTCTAAAGAAACATAAGAATTAAGTCTGAAAGAAGAAACAAAAGACAAGAATTCAGATGATCTCAAATAGATAGAGAAGCTTTCTTTAATTCCAGAAAGGTGGCATCTCCAAGTATAGGTACATTATGATCAGGGCTTAGGACTCAGAAATGCAAGAACCAGACAGAGTAAAAGAGCATACAGATTACATGCTTTAAGCTGGAGATTTTAGAGCTAAGGATAGAGAAGGAAAATAACCACAGAAATTGTAAAACATAACAAATGAGCCTTACACTATGAAGTTTAATGAGCAACACAATATCAATGTTTATCCATCAACTGTAACAACTGTTCAGTACAAACACAAGACTGAGGAGTATAGAGGAACTTTTGGTACTTTTAATTGAAATTTTTTTAAAGATTTTATTTATTTATTATGTATACAGTGTTCTGCCTGCACACCAGAAGAGGGCACCAGATCTCATTACAGATGGTCGTGAGCCACCATGTGGTTGCTGGGAATTGAACTCAGGACCTTTGGAAGAGCAGCCTGTGCTCTTAACCTCTAAGCCATCTCTCCAGCCCGTTGAAATTTTATAAACCAAATATATATGTATATTGGTAAACTTCCAATTTTATAGGAGAAAGAATAGATAGAATTATCTTCTCAAATATGATAGTTTTGAATAGAAGGTGAAATTATGAGAGCATAAGTTAAGAATAATACAGGAAATAAAGCTAAGTAAACATTCCTTGCATTTAAGAGTAAGTAGGCAATAAGAATGGAGTTTTGCTGAGTAATGTAGGGAAATGATAAGTCTGATCAACAAAAGAAAGGTAGAAACTTAAAAAGAGTAATATCTAATTAGAATTAAGCTCTTGAGACTTCTTTTGCTCAAATTCTTGTGTATTTTACCAAAAAAACAGGAGTGCAGTCTGACAAACATTCTGAGGTGATAGTGTTTGATGAATGACAGATAGATAAATGATAGATAGATAAATAGATAGATAGATAGATAGATAGATTAATGATAGTGAGATGGTTGATAGATGATATATAGGTGACAGATAGATCAATAAATAGAACTCTGTATAATAGATAATAAAAATAGATGATATAAGATATATCTAGAGAGAGAAAAAACTGATTATTATCAAAGAAAAGGGCTATTTCTCATAATTAGGTTGAGAACAGAAAAGAAATAGAAGTGTAACAAGAGAAAAGAAGGCCATGAATTGGAGAGAGAAAAAGGGAAGAAAGGGAAAGGCAGAAATGATATAATTATATTTGAATTTAAAATTTTAAAAAAATATTTAGAAAAACAAAGATTAGACAACACAGACTAGGAATCAATGCTTGCCAAGAATTCTAGTGGGAAAATTGGGACACCAACCCAGCCACACAACCTTTGACCAACAGTCTGTTCTGCCTATTGGATGTGCTGGGGTAGGAGAGGTTCAGGGATTGTGGGAGTGGCCAACCAATGACTGGTCCAGTCCTAGACCCACGCCACAAGAGTGAACCCACCCCTGACACTGCATGGAGTTCATGGAGTTCCAGGACCCAGAGGGTGGGTGGACCAGAGACCTAAGATAGAACCAAACACAACTGGAGAAAAAACGTCAATGTAATGATGCCTAACAATATTCTGCTATACTCATAAATTGGTGACGATCCCAGTTGTCATTAGAGAGCCTTCATCCAGTAACTGATGGAAACAGATGCAGATACTCACAGCCAACCACTAGCCTTCTCAGGGAATCCTGATCAAGAGAGGGAAGAAGGATTTTATGAACCAGAGGTGTCAAGGATATCACAAACAAACCTACAGAAACAACTAACCTAGTCTCGTAGGAGCTAAGAGTCTAAACCAGCAACCAGGGAGACTGTATGGGACCAACCTAGGCCATCTACATATATGTGACCATTATGTGTTGTCTAATAATCTTTTTGAGCACTGTGAAGATGTGTCTTTGCCAATGACCCTTCTTATTGGTTTAATAAAAAGCTAAACAGCCATTAGCTAGAAGTCTCCATATCATTATTTGGAAGCTGGTCAGCAGGACAGAAAAGTCTTCCTACAAGTGACATTTGATGTCTAGTGCCATGAATATCAACACAAAATCTAAAAAAAAAAGCTTAAAGAAAGGTTCCAAAGACACAAAAATGGAGGCAAGCATGGCCTCCTAATCCCATCTCAACACAATACAGAGACATGTCTCCCAGCAGCCGCCTGTAGGATGGAGCTGGCCACCAGCCGCCGTGTGCTAGCACCATGCACTAATGCACTGGAGGCTGACAAACCAGTTTAAGGTTCATCTCATGTGATCAGAGAACAATGCAGACGCTCAGTAAAGACAGATCCGGACGGAAGAAACCTCTAAACAGGTTACAGTGTGTTTAAAAATATGCATAGGCTTGAGAAGGAAAGGAATAAAAAAAAAAAAAAGCTTAAAATAATAAAGTCCTTAAAAATAAGAGTAAAGTAATATAAAAGAAAAAAGCCATGTAAAGATGGAAAATAAACAGAGTTTGGATACTGTATGTTATTGTGTTGTCTTTAAATTTTTTGAGTGCTGATGAATGAGCTATAGCTGCTTAGACACATTAGAATATAGAGGCTGCTGGATTAAACTAACTTACATATTTTTAAAATGTCTTGACTTCAAAATGGAAGTCAAAAGATGTGTTGCTTTGGGGAAGAGGTTATGCTTTTGTTCCCACAGAAAACGAAAGGCCCTGGATTCATTCAAGGTTGAAGATGATCAGATTTGGTTGAGAAAGACCCCCTGAAAATACTGTCCAGCCTCACAACTACTCTAGTCAAGACTTATCCATTATCCTGATTTTCTCAAGGTTCTCCCAAAGATTCCAGCACACACCGCTCCCCCAACAATAGGAAGCAGTCTAGAGAAAACAACAACCACATTCCCAAAAGATGAGATAATTGATGTTTGTCTTTGTTTTGGGGGGAAGAGTTGGTTGCAAGTTGTTACTGGTCATGGTCAAGAAAATACTATTCAAAGGAGGTTAGATTCAGGGATCTCTTTAAGAAAAGAAAAAGGTGGGATATAGAAATGATAGGGGGAAAGGGTAGATTATTGAATCTATTTTAATACCCAAAGCAACTATTAATCCCAAAATAATTTACATTGGTATGGATTTTGATTTTTTTAAAAACAAATTTAAAGTTATTTTTGTTATACTGTAGGTATGTTTCTACTCTTGTTTGGGGTATTGTGCTTCTGTAACTCATTTAAAATGCAATGCATAAATAAGAAATACATATTAATAGTCATCTATAACAATCATACTTATAGTCATGTTAGGTATGTGTTCAAGATCATACAGAGATATATGTCAGATACATAGATGGTCTTCAAACACTGCAAAGACCTATAGAATATGGCATTTAAAAGGTTTTAATAACATAAGGCTTTTCATGACAGTGAGACATATCTGCTCCTGGCAGCATCAATTTATTCCAAAAATGCATGGAAGAACCTCCATATGGAATTTACTTGTTTTGTGGCAAAAGATAGCCATTTGGGCAAGAAACTGCCTTTGCCTTGACTACTGACAATATGCTGTCTAAACTGGACAAGCACGATTCAAAAGAAAGTGACTGTCGAACTTTGCCAAGACAGGGTAGGACAATCCTTCAAAAATTCCTGCTTCACAGAAAAATCTGTCAGATATTATAGGCCTGTAGGCCAAAGATGAATGCCCTAACATTGCAGAGAAACTTTGAGTGACTGGTCAGGCAGCAATATGCCTCTGTAATTTGGAAGTGGCTTGCACTGTACTTCCTTTCTACTCAGGTAATATTATATCCTTCTGGGGTCTTTGTTAGAGTTGAGGACTGGATAATTATAGTTATAATTTTCCTTAGTTATGACAGAAGGTAAATTAGGTACAGAACTTTGGACTCACCAAGATAGGATAAATTGTGGAGTATTTTCTCCAAAATTGCAAAATAAAAATGGATTGCACATTGTGAATATAATTCTTACCTGATAATTGTTCTTTATATATATATATATATATATATATATAAAGAACTATATATATAGTTTTACTGTGTTAGAGTTATACACCCTTTCCATTTTATTTAGACAAAACGGGGGAATGTTATTGAATAATCTTTCTGTATACTGTGAAGACATTTTCTTTGCCAAAACACATTCTTATTGGTTTAATAAAAAACTTAATAGTCATTAGCTAAGTAGGAGGTATAGGTGGGACAGCCAGACACAGAGGACACTGGGAAGAAGAAAGACAGGGTCTCCAGGAGATGCAGAGGAAGCAAGAAATGCTGGAGGACAGGTAAAGCCACGAGGTTAATAGAAATAGGTTAATTTAATTTGTAAGAGCTAGTTAGAAACAAGCCTAAGCTCTTTGCCAAACTTTCATAATTAAGAAGTCTTATCATCATTACTAGGGAGCTAGTTGGTGGGACAGAAAAATCTGCCTATAGTTTTGTAGCTTGGTCTACTTGTGGGACTCCTAACAGTGGGAGCCAGGCTATGCCTAATGTTTTGGCTGGCTTTTGGGAACCTATTCTTCATACTGGGTTGCCTTGTCCAGCCTTATTGCAAGGGGAGGTGCTTAGTCCTACAGCAAATTGATATGCCATGATTTGTTGTTACTCATGGGAGGTCTGCCCCTTTCTGAACAGAAACAGAGGAGGAGTGGATGGTGAGAATAGTATGTAGGGGAATGGATGGGAGGAGAGAGGGGACAAACTGCAGTTGGGATGTGAAATAAATAAATGAATTTAATTAAAAAATAAATTCCTGCAGTCTAGTACTGAGAAAACTGAGGCAGAATGATATTTAAGAACAACCTTAGTTGCATGTAAAGAGATAGGGAGACAATGGGGATAGAGAGACAGACAGACAGACAGACACAGAGACAGAGAATGTAAATATGAAGGGAGGGTAAGAATTAATAATCAATGGAGGCAAGAAATAAAATACATAAGTAGCCCTAAGAACATATCCTCACCACGCTCAAATACTCAATAATCTCCAAACTTTAAGAAAAAGTTTGAGGTTGCCATTGGATAGCTACAGAGCACCACAGGAAGTTAGGTCCAACTGTAGCCATGTCTTATTAAGCCTTCACATCTAGATAACAATTAAAAGTACTTACATGTGTGTCGAAATATCTTTGTTTTCCTCAGTAAGTAGAGAATCTTCTGTTGAGCATGACTCCTTTTTAGAAAATAAAGGATTTATTTTCATGCTTTCCTCTTGACTCTTACTTTCTATTAAATTACTATCTCTTTTAGGAAGAGAAAAATAATTTTCAATATCCCAATGGCTTGCCTGAAAATGAAAATCTATTTTATTTTCATAAAATTTGTTTTCATCTATCATTTATGAGCATTTACCCTGTACAAGATTAGTAAATGAACTTTCACTGATATTTACAAACAAAAAGACCAAGACCAGCTGTGATCTTAGTCTTGTAACAGAAATGTAATGTATATGACTTTTGTAAGAGTAGAACATGAGCTACATCTTAAGAAAGAAACAAAACTTATAACGCAATTATAATGAACCACACAAGTGATTAGTGATTACCATTATGCTTTTAGTACCTGAAGCAAAAGAAGATAAAACTATTAAAAAACATTTTGTCAAAATTTTTATAATAAATTTTTCTACCTTTCTTTTCACCCAAATTTTTTAAAAAGGCCTCAGAAACAAATCTGGTTTTTAAATTTTGCCAGGAAAAAAAATGGCTGTGGCAGGTTTCGTGGGCTTTGCCTATGATGATTTATATAGCAATGGCTCTGTGAGTTCATATGTGCCTCAGTCCTGTTGTGTTTGGGAAGCACTGTTTCCTTGATGTCTTCTATTCCCACTGGCTCTTGTAATGATTCTGCCTCCTCTTCTGCAGAGTTCCCTGAGCCTAATGGGAGGAATTGATGGAGACAACTCATTTACGATTGAGTGGTCCAAGGTCTCTTACTCTCTACACAGCTGTGGATTTCTGTATTTTTTCCCCACCAACTGCAGAGCAAGCATCTCTGATGATGAGTAAGCAAGACTGATTTTTAAGTATAGCAAAATGTTGTTAGGAGACTGAAACTGTAAGCGAGCCACCACAACTAAATGTTTCTTTATAAGAGTTGCTGTGATCATGGTGTCTCTCCATAATAATAAAAACCCTAATTAAGAGAGTGTGTCATAGAACCATCAGGTAAGCTTTGTGTTCCAACAATGCCACTCCCTATGGACCTATGGGGGCCATTTCATTCAAACCACCATATTCTACTATCTGGCCCTCATAGGTTTATAGTCATATCATAATGCAAAATGCATTTAGTCCAACTTCGAAAGTTTCCATAGTCTTTAACAGTCTCTGCCCTGTTTAAAAGTCAAAAATCTCTTCTGAGACTCATGGCAATCTCTCAAATATAATCCCCTAAAAAAATCAAAATAAAAAGCAGATCACATATATACAATATATAACGGCACAAAATATATTTTACCATTCTAAAAGGGAGGAAAGGGACCATAGTGAGGAAATACTGGACCAAAGCAAGACCAGCTGGCAAACTCCAAACTCTGTGTCTTCATGTCTGATGTCAAACCCTCTTCAGATCTCCAACTTCTTAGAACATTGTTGATGGCAACAGACTTATTCCTCTTAGGTTGGTTCCATGCCCTGCTAGCAGCTTTCTTCATCAGGTATCCCATGTTTCTGGCATCTCTAATGCCTTGGGGTTTCCAAAGCATTCCAAGCTTCACCTTCATAGATTCACACAATGGCCTCTCTGAGCCTCTATGCAGGAACACCTGACATAAGCCTGGCCTATACAGCTTTCCTTAGTTGCAGAGAGAGATTTCATAATACGTTTCTTGTTTTCTTACCTCTAAATCCAGAACCATGTGGTTGAAGCTGCCAAGTTCTTCTGCTTGCTGGGATTGGAACATGGCCTCCTTATTCAAATACATTGTCAACAGTTTTCTGGTTTTAAGGGTTTCCTTCACTGCCTATGTTTGGCTATCCTGGAACTCTCTGTAGACCAGGCTGGCCTTGAACTCAGAGATCTGCTAGCCTCTGCCATCCAATTGCTGGGATTAAAGGTGTGCACCACCATGTTGAACCCTTGGCTTTTCATTATTTCCTTTTCACTTTTCTCTAATTCCTTATCACAAGGTGGTAGCTCACTGGATGGGGCTACCACTGAGGCCACCACTCCCTTTATTCCACTTAACATCAGGCTTTTCTTTAATCTGTTTATACTTCCCTGGTGACCTTTTTCTCTTCAAACTCTACATTTTGAATTTTTCCTTGCCCAGCTTGCTCTTTTTCATTAAAGATCTGCAGAAGACTTGCCACTAATAACCATAGGACAAAATCAACACTAGGCTATTTTTAAAATACTTCTCCGAACTCAATCAATTCACACTCTCAATTCAGACTCTTCAATTCAGACTCAGCCTGACTTTTCAGACAAGGGCAAAGGCATCCACATTCTTTGCCAAAATATCACAAGAAGAATTTCTAGGCCACATTCTGATATTCTTCTCCTCTGAAACCTCTTGAGCTGAACCCCATGGTTCAAATCATCCTCAGCACCACTGTCTTCCATGCTCCTACTAGTATAGCCTATTAAGCCCCACTTAAAAGTGGCCAAATCCCTTTTCTAGCCCAAAGTCCCAAAGTGTTCCACATTCCTTCAAACAAAAACATTGTCCAGCCTATCGGAGCACCACCCCAGTACCTGGTAGCAACTTCTGTCTCAGTTAGGGTTTTATTGCTGTGAAGAGACACCATGATCATGCCAACTCCTACAAAGGAAAATATTTAGTTGGGGCTGGCTTACAGTTCAGAGGTTTAGTCCATTATTGTCATGAAAGGAAGCATGGCAGCATGCAGGCAGACACGGTGCTGGAGTGGTAGCTAAGAGTTCTACATCTAGATGAGCAGGTAGCAGAAAGAGAGAGTGTCACTGGACTTGGATTGAGCTTTTGAAACCTTAAAGCTCACCCCAGTGACACACTTCCTCCAACAAGTTCCTACCTTCAATAATGCCACTCCCTTTGAGTCTTTGGGGGCCATTTTCTTTTTTCTTTCTTTCTTTTTTTAATGTTGACAAGGTCAGGTGTTTTCTTTTAAGCCAGATTGATTTTCCATGAGGTTTTACAAGAGTCTCATAGGCAACTAAGTACTCTGTTAGGCGTTGTTTTGGGATTCTTTTTTTTTTTTTTTAAGAAAAAAATTTATTTTGCATTTTACATACCAATCAAAGATCCCCCTCTTCCCTCCTCCAGCCCCTCCAGTCTCCCCCTCCCAACTCACCCTCCTACAAACTACCACAGTGTCTTCAATGTCTGAGATTCTCTCTCCCATCTCTTGAATTCTGTTGGGGGAGCTTGCCTCTTTAATTCCTATTCAAAGTCATAAATATTTCATTTCCAGAATTTCCTGTTTTTGCTTTCTTATTGCCTCTATTTCCATTTTCTGATCTTTAACAGTTTAATTTGTTTCCTTCATTTTTTTTGTATTTTCTTGGGTTTCTTTAAGGTATTTATTCATTTTCTTTTTAAGGAAATCTATCATCTTCATATAGTTGGTTTTAAGCTTTTTTTCCCTTGTACTTCAGCTATGTTGGAACATTCAGGGCTTGCTGTGGTAAAATAGCTGGGCTAAAGTCAGACATATTGTCCTGACTGTTACTGATTATGTTCTTATACTGGCATCTAATCATATGAGTTTGGGATGATTATACATCCAGGTGTTGATTTCTGGGTTTCTCTTTGGTGGATGCTTTGTTCTTTGGTTTCTGTCTCCTCTCTGGATTTTTGGAGAGTATGATGCCTGTGTGTTGCCTGTTTTCCTGGCCTGCTCAGCTGGTGAGTTCACAGGTAATGCCTGCAGGTGTTGGAGGCTGCTATACAGCCATGAGTAGGGGCATGAAGGCTCGGAGAGGATGTATGGTCTGTGGGATTCACAGGAGATGTGGACAAGGGGGAAGAGAAGATGCACCCTGTGATCTGCTGCAGTTCTAGGGACAACCCTGATTTGTTTACTATAGGGGAACACAGAGAGAAAGTAGAAGGTCTGTGGGCAGCCTATCTGGTTTTCTGGCTGGTATGACCTGTGGCTGAGCAGAAGATGACTACTAGAGTTGGGGGCCAAGAGACAGAGACGAGTGGGGATAGTGGGGTAAGGAGGGGGCAGTCTGTAGGATCCACAGGAGATGTGAGCAGGGGAGGCTTCAGTAGATGATCTGTTAGAGCTCTTGGGATGAAACTCAAGGTTTTTCTAAAAATCCTATAATAAATACGATGAACCATCAGGACCCACCAGCTTCCCATGTCACATTGAAGGGAGCAAGCAAAAGCATCTTGGCCTAAGTGCTGCCATTTTGACTTAAGACTCCCATTATCGCTGTAGGGTGAAATAAAGTTCAGGTTCCCAAGCCATAGGGGCGCTGAGAACTTTCTGATGGCTGACCAACCTCCTCCCTAAACCATAGAAATAGTCATTATTTTTATATTTCATTTCTTTAGACACATTACGGCTCTTCCTAACGACAAAAAGAACTAATGAATCTGATTGATTAGACTGAAATGGTTGCACTGTATGTCAGTTAACAATGATGGAAAACATGAGGAAAATTCCTAATCTGATTTCTGATTGGTAAAATTTGTGACTGTAACTTGGCAAAAAATGTTGGTGATTTTGTGCTTATAAACCCCAATTCTGAGCCAGGCAGTGGTGGTGCATGCCTTTAATCCCAGCATCTGGAAGGCAGAGGCAAGTGAATCTCTGTGAGTCTGAGGCCAGCCTGGGCTACAGAGTGAGTTCCAGGACAGGCTCCAAAATCTACACAGAAAAAATCTGTCTTGAAAAACCAAAATAAATAAATAAATAAATAAATAAATAAATAAATAAATAAATAAATAAATATAAACAAAATAAAAAACCCCACTTCTACTTGGGACTGTCAGGAGAAACAAGGCTCCTGAGTTCTTGTCCTGCAGCCCTGATTGATCAGTGATCCGCTTATGTGGTGAATTATTAAAATCTTTGGAACCCATATTATGTCTCTCTCCTTTCTCATGGCGCATAACAGGCTAGCAGTAAAAACATGTGCCCCCCTCCCCACTCCCTCGTGCCTTTGTGGAGCTGTTTGCAGTTACTGGTAAACAGAGAAAGTGATAACAGAGTTACAGCTGCAGCATTGCCCATCAGGCCATTCATAACTAGTAAACTTTAGACAGCAGAGGAGACTTCCATGGAAATAAGGGCATATTCACACTAACTGTCAAGTAAATTCTAGAATAACAAAGAAGGAATGTGCATACCTGACCAAAGATTAAGGAAGGAGCATTGCGAAGTCCAGTCACACAGACACTGCAGTCTGCAGAGGAGGAAATGATAATCAAATGACCACCTGGCTCACACATCTGCAAGGAACTGATCTGGTCCTCATGAGGTTGAAATGATCTGAGCAAAGGTGGAGGCTGGGTGATTTTGTTCTCCGTGGAATTAGTACAATAATCCTGAATGAAAAGAAACACCCAAATTTTTAAAAACTCCAAATATTAAATGAATTGTTATTTAATGTCAGTTTTTAAGAAGGCTGATGTGGAAATGGGAGGGTGCATTTAGAAATGTTAACCTATGATCCACCTTCAGGAGAGAGCTCATGATGATAAAGGTTAGAAACAAAGACATTAATTTTGACAAAAGTCTTGACACTGAAATGATCAACTTGAGAAAAGAGAATGGGGGGGGTCAGAGACTAAAAAAATGAATAAAACGTTAAGTCGGTATCTGATAGAGGGGAGCTTGGCCACATGGAGACACCTAATATTACATCATCTTATGATATTTTTTTAATGGAGCAGATAATTAGTTATTATGTCAATTACCTTAGGATGTTGATAACAGCAGATGAAGGAGCAGTGCACTTAGATGGCATTTAGAATTTGTTTCATAGATGGTGTATCCAGCTGTTTATGTCCCAACAGTGCTACAGTGAAGTACTGATTAGACTGGACTTCTACACTGGACAACTGATGTGGCTGCATATTAAGATTCGGCACTGAGAAAAATCTGCTTGGTTTTGCTGGGTTTTTCTTTCTTTCTTTCTTTCTTTTTTTTGCATGTGTGTGTGTGTGTGTGTGTGTGTGTGTGTGTGTGTACATGTGTATGTGAATTATTTTAAAACTGTCTCTGCTCAAAATATGCAAATGGTTTCTTTTGTTCATTTGTTTTTTGAGATAGGGTTTCTCCATGTAGTCCTGGCTGTCCTGAAACTCCATCTGTAGACGAGGCTGGCTTCAAACTCATAGACATCTGCCTGCCTCTGCCTCCTGAGTGCTGGGATTAAAGACATGCACCATCACTGCCAGGCAAATGGTTTCTTTAAAATAATCAGGACAGAGCATTTCTTCCTTTATCTAGGAAACAGACAAGGTGTGACTCATAGCCAAATACATTTTTTATTAGATATTGTGCTGAAAAGTAGTGATGATGCTGTGAGAATATTTCCCGTTTACCTCTATGTTCCAGATTTTCAACCATCCATCAGGATCTCCAGTAGCAAGGTATTGATTTTGTTTATCAGTAGACATAATAATGGATCCAACTCCAGCATGAGCCAAAAATTCAGCCAGTAGTTCCTTCTTAAATGTGTCCCAGAACCTGACATAACCAGATGCTCCACATGACACTAGGTTGGCACCTCCTGTTACATAGGGGAAACCAAATTAGAAAAATAAACCCAGAAATCCCAAAGCGGCTTCTCCTACCAGATCACCCTGTTGGGAGCATATGAGAGTGGAGAGTCAGTATCACTGCGATCTATCCTGGCTACCATTCTGACCCTCCAAATTATAAAATGGCAATATTCTATGAGCCCCTTGCTGTAATATTAAGAATTAGTGTGGAGTATTAATGACACAGGTTATATAAAATATTCCACTGCTTGTTTTTCTTTTACTCATTCATTACATTGATATTATTTGCATTAGACTTTGATAAAATTAATTTATTTCTTTGATAAATTTACAAAATACTAATTTAAACATTATGGTACTATCCTGAAAATATAAAATTTATTCTCCATAATAAGCCATTGGACATGTACACAAGAGGCAACAACCCTTATACATGGATCTAGATGCATGTACGCACTCATGTCGGTAAAGATATTGATTCTCTACTGAGCAGTAAATCATGGATTCTATATATGAGCTCATTTTTAAATTTTTCATCAGGAATTTTATTGTAAGCCCTTGTGGAACCCTTTTGTTGTTGTTAATAGATCTGGAACTAACCATTTATACTTTCCATTTATGCAAAATGTTTTGTGAAAGTATTCCTCTGTGGCAAATTTATTATTCAATAAATCTGTATATGGCTTTCCATTTTTACATAAGCGTGCTGGCCATTAACAATAGAGTTAAGGTGGAAGTTATGGCATGTCTGTTTCAGTAGGAACAATTTAGAAACCTAATATTAAGAAGAATTAGTTATCAGGAATGGAGTAATTTTAGGATAATGTTTCATATTCATAATGTGAGGATAACTATGTTTTGAACAATAGACAGTTTTGTAATCAGTTTCAAATTCATCTTAAATGTTCCATTAGATTTTTGATGGTGAATTTTATATAGATATCGCACAGGTTTTCCATTTGCAAATTCAATGTGGAAAAGTGATTATACAAACTATGGCTCAGATATGTTCATTTCTTTTTCCAAACATATAATGTTCATGTCTATCTAGATTCCTAATGTTACACAGACACAAAAATAATTCTCAAAATATAATTTAGATGACAATTCAATGAATCTTCCCTATATAAGATTTTGTAGAACAAGATGTAAGCTGCATCCACTTCATGCTACAAAAGTAGGCATATTGTTATTTTGTCTATACACTAGCAACTCACCACAAATTGTCACAGGGTACCACCAATGCTAGTATCTCTCTTCACAAAAAATTCAAATGGGACTCTGACCTATTATAGTGAATAAAAATCAAGTAGCGAAGAAGTGCTGAACATCCCCAAACAATATTCAAGACGTGAACCAGGTAACCCTTGTGTTGGGATAGGCAGTCCATTTAAACCTCCCAGTTGAGTCCAATCTCTAACCTCCTCAGTATAGTACCTCCTCAACGCAGTAACAGATATGATTAGCTTTGATACATGTGGACCTACACATTGACTCACATATTTGCAACATGTATTTACTATGCCCTCTGCCCTTCTAAAACACCTACATGTCATGACTGAAACAGTGGTATCAATTGTTTGCCATATGAAATAATTGTTGGAATTTGTCTTGCTCTCATCTCAAAGAAGGCAATGGGTAAATTATTAGGCAGATCCATTCACCACCCTCCCCAGAATAAGCTTCCTGTCCAAGTGCCCCTGGCCTTTCATGAACCAGGGCAGGCTTGATAGCTACACAAAGTCAAATACTATAAGACCTAGATAATAAAACATATTGAACTTCCTTTATTGCTTCCTTTCTTAAATAGAAAAAGGCAAATACAAACATATATTTTACCTGTTGCTGCATTATTTTTTCTTGCTTCAAGGAAGCAAAGCTTCATAACAGCATTATTACCTTCTGTGTCACTCTCAAAATTTTGGGCAGCAAGGGTGGCCTGCTGTGCCAAGCAGTGAGCTGAGCAGCTCCTCTTGGTATTAAGCTTTTGGGCTTCTGGGTCTGTGATGAAGAAAAGGACAGAATTCTTGGTGAAGAGAAACATCTTTTGTTCAAACCAGCATGCCCGAGCAACAATAGACCATCTCCATCCTGACCTTGGGTGAGATGACGTCATCAAGTTTCACAACACATACTGAGTCAGCTCCCTACTGACTCATATCACATATCAAGCCACCTACTATTCTCTTCTACAACCTCAACTGAAAAGAGTGTTTGATTTCATTTTTGCTTTGCATATGCCAGGCACACTTCCTGTGTTTTCCCTTGTGATGAATTAATTAGAACTGTATATCTTAGTCATCGTTAACATTCCAGAGGTCTCAATATAAATGTGTCACTAACAGCATGAAATTCTAGTTAATGCTAATCTTGCAAGTATTTAATGAACAGGAAATCAAATGAATAAATATATGCATACTTGAATAATCTTCTTTAATGGTTCCATTTGTTAGTGGATTACTCTGGAAAGGACATTCCTAATGGTAGTCTAATTATATAATTCTATCATCTTCAGGCCACATTATGAAAACTGAAAATGTTTATATCAGAATTAATTGATAGTTTGCAGATAGTTTTGTAAAATCCCTATGGGGATTTGATACCTTCAAATTTTCAAAGTGAAAAATATAGTAATGTTCTGGGTGGGGCGATAAGTCAGTTGGTAAAGTGCTTGCCACACAGACAGGAGCGCCTGAGTTCCATCAGCAGAACCCACTTTAAAGTGAAGGGTCTTGTAGCATGCACTTGGATCCCAGTGCTGATGGAGAGATGAAGACAGGTGGATCCTTGGGGTTGAATAGCCACAGTAGCTCAGTCTACTTCAAAAGTTCTAGACCAGTGAGAACCCTTGTCTGAAAAAAACAGAACAACATAGCAACCGAGGTGGAGGGCACCTGAGGAATGGTGGGTGATGTCCTCCAGCCTCCACTTGCCTGTGCACACACATGTACTTAAATCAACACAGACACACATGAACAGACACACCCAAGAAGGAGGAGGAGGAATGTAACAATGCTCTCAATGTCTTTTATAAGTTGGGTATTGTGATTTGAATGAGAATGTCACCCATAGGCTCAAATGTTTAAATACTAGTTCCCAGTTGGTAGTGCTATCTGGGAATAGCTTGGCTTTGCTGGAGGAACTACGTCACTGGAGGCAAGCTTTGACTTTGAAGAGCTACATACATTCCCAGTTCACTTTCTGTGCCATGTTTGCAGTTGAAGATGTAAGCCCTTGGCTTAGTGTTCCTGTCACCCTGCCCCCACTTTGCCATTATTTACTTAAATCCTCTAGAGTCATAAATGTAAATAATCTCTCTCTTCTATAAATTGTCTTTAACCTGTTGTTTTAGTGCAGCAATAGAAAAATAACCAATACGAGTATTGTTACTTTCTCTGTCTTATTTCTCTATGTGTTTAGTGGTAGCCACAGTTATAATGCTCTAAATGTAGACAGTACTCTCTTGAAGGCAAAAGGAGAGAAAGAGGCAGAATTACACCATCTCCTTGGAATGTTGAGACTAATGAAGTTAGTTCTTTTTACATAAGGCAGGTCAAAGCTTTGTGTCGGCCGCCAAATAATCCCTCAAAATCTTAAATTGTTAAATTGGTTTTCTTACTCCTAATAAACGACTCTTCAGCTTTTCATACACAGGCGCGCGCGCGCGCGCGCGCGCACACACACACACACACACACACACACACACACACACACTGCATCTAGTAGCCAGTACTTCAAAATGTATTCTCTATGAGCTTACCCGATTGAGACAATAGGAACTAACTTGACCATAGGGAATGAAATAACTATTATCTAAAGAAACCAATCTAAAGAAAAACCTTTAGTTTCTAAAGAAACTGAGATAAAACATGAAAGACAATTGTGGAGACACTTTACTGAAGTAAAAAATATTCACATGCTCTGCTAACTGCTATAAAATATAATATACTCCTGTCTAATGCTCCTCTCGAGTTTCTAAAGTAAGGAATAATTTATGATATCCAGGTGGCATAATATTTAATACAAGCTCCAGACCGAGGCTGAACAGCCAGTCAAGTAAGCATAGTTCCCATTTTCCTACCAAAGGATACCCAAGATCACTCAAAGGCAATTCTGCAAGTTTTATTGGCTAAAACGAAACTAAATAAAAATGAGAGTCCTGTTCCCTGCTGTCAATAATACAGAAATGCTGACTTAGCATAAACAGAAAACTGGAGTGCTGGATAATTTGTAAAGTCAAGTCAGTCTTAAGGTTCTTCTTACACTGTCACTGATCCTTGGAGCTTACAGCCTGTCATCCATAAATCAGGTGGACGCAGCATAAGGTGCACACATAAACAGCCGGGCCTACTGTGCTACAACTCAGTGCAAGATTTCAGTTTCAAATTTGCACTCACCTAATTTGAATGTTAACTGCCTCTGGTAGTCAGGGTGAAGGACATGGTGAGCATTTTCTGTGCTGCTATTCCACAGAACAATTTCTCCATCATAGCTACCTGTAGGAGCCAGGGCAAAGAGCATAAATTACCAGATGATTGATTAGAAACATGCAGAGACAAAAGGAAGCCATTATCATTGTGTATCATATAAAATCTTGCAAATAGTAAGCATTCTCTATTTTTGGAGACAGAAACAAAAGGAAGCCATTAACAATGTGTATCATATAAAATCTTGTAAATAGTAGGTATTCTTTATTTTTGGAGACATGAGTAATAATGATACCTGATATGTTATTAACTGTAGAATATTAATATTTATAAAGTAACCCATGTAGTTGGTGGATATGAGCCAATTAGCTATATTATTTTACTCTAATAAATCACTCTGAAAAAAGGATCTGAAGTTAAACAGTTAGAGTCTGAGTCCAGGTTCTGCCAATTATTAGCTATGTATCATTACATATGATATTAACTCATCTTGATACCAAAATGTTTTCATCTATAAGATGGGTTTAACCATTGTACTTATGTAGTAATTTTAAAAATGAAAAGTACGTAGAGTGGTGTTAAGCACTAGGCAGATATTGACAAATTGTAAATTCTTAGAGTTCTGTTCCTACACTATTTGTGTAACAGAGAGAGTTCTTTGCATTTCTTTCATCTAATTTCTTTGTGAAATGTTTTCTCCAGCTCGACAATCTTCCTACAGGAAGCCATTTGCTCCTGTTTTGTTTTGTTTTCATAAGAACAAGAGAAAAGCTCAAACAGAAAACATGATGACCAAGCCTGTGCTGTGGACAAGTCACATATCAGTGTCCAAATGGCACACTCAGTGGTCATTGAGGACAGTCTATTACTGAGCAGAGGGACAATGGCAAGTGGGGAGCACAGAGCACAGCTGAGTTTGGGTGAGGCATATAGATGGTGACTTCCTAAGATTTGGGAAGAGGAGAAAAAACATATTAAGTTTTGTACTGTTCTAGACAGAGCACTCTACTTAGCTCAGAAACTATTAGGTAAGGGGATGGATTCCAGTTCCCCACAGCAAATCTACTACTATCTACTATGACTCCAAAATGCATTATTAGTAAAGTGCTTAGATTAACATTTTCCCTGTGTAACTGAGGGCATTAGAATGAATTAAGAGTTAGATTATGCTAAAGAGTTCATTTGTTCCGTGAAATACCTATGATGTTATCTAAGATAGATATAAAAGAGAGTTAAGATATTCTAATTAAGAAGGATTTGAGGGCCACCAAGGCATGATTCTTACCTTACTGCTCTTGGAAAATGAACAACACAATCAAAGTTAGTGTTCGCTAATGAGTTTATTGTATGTCAAGCACTATGTTAAAACATTATACTGGCTATCTGTACTTTAAAACAAAAACGTACCCAGACAGAACTATGAATTGAAGTTTAAATAAGTCACAATATCATCCATAGTTAATTAGCATAGCCAGTGTGTGAAACCAAAGATATAGCCATGGAAGCTGTTGGTCCTACCATAGAAATAAGGGCTTAAAGGAGCTATAAGATGGCTTCATTGGGAAATCCATTCACTTTTCAGTTGAGAAAAGTCTTTTTTTGTTAAATGTACCCAAAGCTAACAAACGATCTCTAATCCATTGTCCAGAGAAGACTCAATTTACCCGTAGCAAGGGTTTGCGGGGGTAAAAATGCAGCACATAAGATGTCATCTCGATGATGGATTCCCCCTCTCCACTCTTCAGACTGGACGGAAAACTGATTGAAGTTCTGGGGTCGAAACACAGTCACTGCTCTGTACAATGATATGGAATTTAGCTGTGAATTGAAAATCAGTACTGATATTGAGTAGCCATTATCCACTTGAATGGTGCAATTTGAAAAGTCTGAAAGACTATACCACCCAAAATGTTATCACCACTTGTCATCCATAATAAAGTAAGCTGCCCACTGAAGTTTCTTTAAAATTCTTACATGAAATCTCTGGTAAATTGTAAATGCTGAATGTGGGAAGGTTAATTATGCTCCCATAACTGTTAAAACCAAGGATACACCCATTTATCAGATTAATTATGTTTCCAAGACTCTGAAATAAAATTTCCTCCCATGAAACTACTAAGAGTTTTATGGCAATAATAACAAAAACCTAGAGTAGGTCTATGAACAAATGTTGTCTGGTAGTTTAAATTAAATCAATGTGGTTTCTTTAATCAAAGCTGCTTCTTAGGGTGTTTACATATAATCATCCCTATGATATTTTCCAGAATTACAGTAGCCATAGAGTCTATTTTCTTGGAATTCACTCTATCTTTAAAAGTTGCCATTTGAGGAGAGTGTTTGAAAATTGCCATCCACAAGAAGTATGAGATATGGAAAACATAGAAATAACATTTTTAGAGAGGTCAACTTTGAGGTACTGCTGGCCAATCTGAGTGTAGAATATGGTGATGATAGACAGTCTGGTGCCCAGGAGGGAATGAGAAAATGTAGATGACAGTTTATAGGAAAATCAGCACTGCCCTGTTCCCACTCAGTGTCTTGAGCTCTGGCTGACAACCACTATCAAGCCTCCTGTTCTTTCCATGGCTACCCTCTCCTCAAATGACCGTTCATTACCATAGCTTGAGTCTTCACTCTCATTCTTCCTCCCCTCCCTGACATCTTGCTTCCTCTCCCGCTTAACTGTCAAACCAATGTTCATCTTCACTTGTGAACCAGAAGCTGCTTCTCCTCCTTGAAATTCTCGCTCCCAGCGTTCAAAACGCATTACACTGGTAAACTGCCGTGTGTTGTTTGCATTTGCTGTGAGTCTGGCTGTGGAGGTAGGCTCCAGCCTCTCCCAGACCCAAGTATGTTTGTCTCAAAGTGGCCTCCCAGGTCCCCTGTCTCAGATGGGCTGCTCACCCACGTATTCTGTGATGTGGAGGAGTGGGGGACAGGAAACTAGCCCAAGAGGGAAAACAGGTAGACAGTAAACCATTTCCAGCAGATGTCACTCTTTTTTTAATCATGATATCTAAGCTCCTACAGTTGGAAAAAGAATCTGGAAGTCCAGCCATGAGAAGGTTATCCATGGAGAAAATATTCAATTAGGAACTCAAACTAACTGCCTCACACTTCCCAGTCCATTTCTCCTGGATGTTTTGAGCACCGGATTTGACAACATTTTGAGCACCGGATTTGACAACATTTTGCTACCTACTTGTTTATCAATCATCTATATATTACTTGCTATTTATTCAAAACAAAAGGAATGACTGTCATGGATCACGCTCCAGAAACAGAACACAGTACACAGTTCTTGCTTTTCTGCTTGCCCTCTTTATTATTCATTCCCGAGTCTCTGTTTTCTTGACCCTTCTTTCTCTCACCCTTTTGATCTTAACGTTCTTTATTATCACTGTTTCCCTTCTCTCTCTCTTCATTCAGAGATTCCATGTATCACCATGGATTCTAATGTCAGTTCCATACAAATGGCTTTCTATTGATCCTCATCCTCAATGCTTACCAGGACTGGATGGTTTCAGTGTGCCAGTCGGAGGTTCTATACATATTGTCCTTCCATTGCTAACATATCTTAACACACGAAAAATCAGAAGTTGCCAACATCTTTCCATACACTGTCCTGAATTCTAGAATTTGGTTTCCAGGCCATCCTTATAGCCTCGCATGTGCCATTTTTCCTCTGTGCCATAAATACTTACATTTTACATCATGCAAGTGTGACATAGTCATTCTTTTCATTTCCACTTTAAATGGCCACTTAGAGCTTCCTAGCACAGAGCTCTCCACCCCACTGGTCAACAACTGTAAGAGGTTCCTAACCCAGTCTCACTGCTGCTAAATCTACTCTCCCAAGATGAAATCTTCATCCTGATACTAGATTCACCTTTACATTCTTAAGCTTTTAAAATCCCCTCATTCTTCAAGCAAATATTGCTTCTCCACAGAATGTCACAAACATTTAGAATCAGTAGCCCCAAATGACTAAAACATTAAATGAAATGTGGTAAGTGCCAAAGCAGCATTGATTAACTGCCATGGGAGTCCAGAGCACAGATCATGGAGGTCCAGTGGAGGATTTATATTTACTATATAGACCACAAAAATATATAGGACATGGGAAAAAGAAGCGTGCTAGGGAAAGGAGAGAAGACAATGAGAGATGAGGCTGAAGCCTTGCTTAAAAACACTTCCTAGCTGAGTGGTGGTGGTACGTGCCTTTAATCCCAGCACTTGGAAGGCAGAAGTAGGTAGTTCTCTGTAAGTTCAAGGCCAGCCTGGTCTACAGAGTGATATCCAGGATAGGCTCCAAAGCTACACAGAGAAACCCTGTCTCGAAAAAAAAAAACCAAAACAAACAAACAAACAAAAAAACACTTCCTAGGTTTCCATTTCTCACATTACAAAATTCAAATGTGAAAGCCTGTTTTTCCAAATCCAGTAATATATGGACTTAATCTCCTTCTTGAGAATTGTTTCTCCCTATTCTTCTTTCATTGCCTCTTAGCAATGCGTGTGTGTGTGTGTGTGTGTGTGTGTGTGTGTGTGTGTGTGTGTGCATTTTCAATGAACTTTGGAGCAAGGTCATAAAAAGCTATGAAGTAATATTCTTTGCACAACATTGAAGAAATAATAGTTTATTAAAATAGAGATTATATAATAAATAAAGTACTATGCTCATCTGAATTGTACAAATAGATTACAAGGTTTCAAATCTACTGTTTTACAAGGAGGTTTAAAAACGTCAGGCATATCCAGGGCTAAGTTACTGAAGAACATTATCTTGCCCAAACCGAAATCTTATTGTTCTCTATTTCCAGATTGTGGTTGATATATTGTGCACCCCAATAAACTTATCTGGGGGTCAGAGAACAAAACAGCCACTATGTTAAACATAGAGGTTAGGCAGTGGTAGCACATGCCTTTAGTCCTAGCATTCTGGAGGCAGAGATCCATCAGGATCTCTGTGAGTTCAAGGCCACACTGGAAACAACCAGGCGTGATGACACACACCTTTAATCCCAGCACTTGAGATTTCATGTCTTGCTTGGGAAAGACACATGCCTTTAATCCCAGGAAGTGATGGCAAGAAGCAGAAAGGTAAACAAAACAAGGCGTGAGGACCAGGAACTAGAAGCTTTTTAAGCTTTTGGGCTTTTAACAGCAGTTCAGCTGAGATCCATTCAGGTGAAGAGAGGACTCAGAGCCTTTCAGTCTGAGGATTCATGGAAACAGGGTCGGCTAAGAAGCTGGCAAGGTGAGGTTAGCTGTGGCTTGTTTGGCTTCTCTGATCTTTCAGCATTCACTCCAATAGCTGGCTCCCATGTTTCTTATTTAACAAGACCTTTTAAGATTTGTGCTACACCAGATGTTCCGTTTTCCTTTGTGGTATCTTCTGTACTTCTAGGGGAGCCTCATGTTTCTGTATCCTATGCACCATCTTCTCAGGCCACTCATATTCCATGAAGGTCCTACAGGAACTCCCATGTGAAGAAATAATTCCCTTCTGACCTCTTGAATTACTCACTTTAACTAATTAGATTAAGATTGTACCTCAAAGATCCTCAGTTAGATTATAAGTACAAAGAAACAAGGGATCCTCATTTCTTGAACTGAATGAGGGAAACCATCTGCTTAAAGAGAGCTTTCTATGACCATTCCACCCCAGGATTCTCCCTGGAGTCCACCATCCCTTCCTGTTCTTCATTTTCCTTGGTAACATTCATCATCGTGTTCTATATTTTTTGTTTGTCTCCTTTTTGTTTTTCTATCTCTTCTTCAGTAAAAAGAAAGAAAGAAAACCTTATGAAACAAAAAGTTTTCTTCCTGCATTATCAATGCTAGAATAATATTTCATACACAACAGGCAACGTACAAGTATCTATCAAATACAGTTTAAGAATTATTCCTCTATTTTAAAAATAATAATTTTAATATGAATACCATTAATTGAGGCTTAGGAAGATACTATAAATAAAAAAATTCAAAGATCTGAAATTCAGTTTACTACCACAATATCATGTGTATATATTTCTAAGTTTATCCATCTACTAGTAGGTTAAAGGGAGGGTGAGTGTAGAATGGGAGTGAGAAACATAGGTCAATTCCATATCTATTTATGTAAGCCAACTGTCAATGTCAAATGTCTTTTTACCAAGATTCCCATATTAAATTGATATAGATACATTCAGGGCACACCACTCAAGGCACGAAATGCTTTTCATAATATTCTACAAAAAGTAGCCCTTTTGACATTTGACCTTGTGTGTCAAAACACTGAAAAACTAATTACTTGGCACCTTTCCCTTAAAACCTAACCTGAAAACTTTGATTTGAAATGACAATGATCCTTAAAATATGCCAAGAATCCACACTCTACCTCTCAGCTTTTCCACCTCAGATGCAACTCTTTTTGTTTTTTTAGTTTGGACTTTGCCAAGAACAAAATTAAAGTTCAGAATGAGCCAGTTTTCAGCCATTTTAAGGGTCAGATAGACTTGTACTTTTGCACTGAAGGTATTTACCAGCTCTGTTCCATTCTTCATAGATTGGGAAATGGGGAGAAAAGGACAAATTAAAGTGCTATAGCATTCATCCAAGCAGACATGATGCTCTAAAGAATACAGATGTAGTACTCACAGATTCAGGTTTCCAAATACTCAGGATATAAAATGAATAAACCTTAGGACAATTAGGTTGTATGTTGGAGAAAAAAATCAATAAAAATGGTGGAGGTCTACACCTGTGGCCATGAAGTGAAGCCCAAAATCCAAGAGGAAATTGGTGTCAGAGAAGAGACTAAACAATGTGTTCAGTTTAGAACATGCTGAATCTTGGATTTCAGTGAGAGATCTCTAGTAGAAAAGTAGATGAGTGAGTTTAGAGGTAACAGCTTAAGTCAGAAGTTTGCAGTTTCTAGAAGATACTGCCTGCCTACTAAAATGAAGGTAAGGATTAAATTAGATAATGTATGTAAAGTACCCACTGCTTCACAGCACCAGGAACAAAATAAACCAGTTAGTATATTTAGGTGTCTCAATTCAATAAAAGCAATTTCTACTCAATCCTGAGCATAATTATCAGACCAGTCTCTATCCTGAGATAGAGCCTGAAGTTAAAGCTTCACTTTAACCCCAGAGGCTCTCTATCTGGATTTTACAGAAAGCCTGATAAGATGATTGTCAATCTTTACTTTTTCTTTGTTAATTACTGAACCACACTGAGCTGGTTTCAAGGCCATATATCCTGAGCTACAACCAAGCAATTGCCCTTTGGCTTTATGAGCTAAAAGCTGCATGGTAGAAATGACTGTATCTGGTTCAAAAAAAACCCATCCTAAAGTATTGTCTCTAAGGAAAACATATTTTTGAAATCCACATCCATAATTGTTGCATAACATAGCTGATAATTCATTAATGCAGTCTCCAGATAAAGGACCCAAGACTGACAAGTCTGAGAAAGATGGAAAAAATAGAGATGAAGATGGAAGAGTACTAATTTCTTTCATTTTAGTCTTCCTAAATCTTGCCTTAGTTCGCAGGAAGTAACTAACAGTCCACCAATGTATATCACATGAAAAATGTTTCTTTCTGCCGGGCGGTGGTGGCGCACGCCTTTAATCCCAGCACTCGGGAGGCAGAGCCAGGTGGATCTCTGTGAGTTCGAGGCCAGCCTGGGCTACCAAGTGAGTTCCAGGAAAGGCGCAAAAGCTACACAGAGAAACCCTGTCTCGAAAAAAAAAAAAAAAAAAAAGTTTCTTTAGGCCACTTTTCAATAACTTGATATATCAAACACTTTAAATTTTGTCTTATTCACAATCAGAAATACTATCTTTGATGCTAATTTTTAACTATGACTATCTAAAAAATATACAGAAATGCTGTCTGTGGATTTTGTTTTCATTCATTTTTTTCCTGTTCAGAATATAAGCTGGATCAGCTAGATAAGATACTCTCACCCTCCCATGGAATTAGAGACTTAAATTTATTCATAACCATGGCTTAGCTGTAGACCTCTTAGCCCTAGCCTGCTGAAGAGTTGTAACTTGATAATGGATAATGATTGCTCCCAGGGATGTGAAGAAGCCTTGTCCTTCCAGCTAAGGATGATTGAATTGGTCTTTAATATCAAGTGGAATGATCTGAACTACATTTTCTTTATCATCAAACTGCCCTTGAAAACAGTTAGTCCACATATAATCATTTCAGGATTGAAAAAAAATGTCTTTCCGAACATTGAAAAAAATCACCCAGCATACACAGCTGATTTAAAAATGTCTGAACCCTAGCTTCAGACCATAAATGTTATAATTATATAACAAACAATGTCAGGAAAGATACTTAATACGGTGATATTTCGTGAATTATCAAAATTCTAAGTGATAAATTCTCAAAACAGTACACACTTAATTTTCCTGATTTTTTTTTTTTTTTTTGGTTTTTTTCGAGACAGGGTTTCTCTGTGTAGCTTTGCGCCTTTCCTGGAACTCGCTTTGGATACCAGGCTGGCCTGGAACTCACAGAGATCCGCCTGGCTCTGCCTCCCGAGTGCTGGGATTAAAGGCGTGCGCCACGACCGCCCAGCAATTTTCCTGATGTTTATACAATGACACAGAAACACCCTATCTATGATCCCTTAGTTCTCTCAAGAAAAGTAAAAGAAAACAAAAATGATTTTCCTAATAACGGCGTGAGAGAAGTGCACCTATGGAAGAGAGAGTACGCTATGTGAGGTGCATTTCCACAGTGACTGGAGAAGGGTCTGGCTCAGGTGTCAGGGAGCCATTTCTCTCCTATGGCAAGGAATAGGGCTCTTACTGTGATGAACATAACCCGTGGTTCGTAAGCCTTTGGAACCGGTTTGTGGAAGAGATGTGGATGCACTTGGATGTGGATGCAGGGTATGAAAATGTATCAAAAGAAAAGTGAAAGTTTTCCTGTGCAATTGGGGGAGGCAATTTATAATACTAAGAGTTTATTGGATTTACAATAGAGGAGAGACTTGGAAATTTAAGAAATGGTAGTACATATTTATCTGGAATTTTTAAAATAAGACTCAAATTTCCAAACCCAGGAGAAAATCCCAAAATGGTTCCCCTAGCCAGCCAAGCTGGGTAATTTTACTGTATTTTATTCACAGAGTTTCTAGTCGATTCCAACTCACTTACCTAGGCTACCAACAAGTTAATGACTCATAACCAAATGAGAATTCTTTGTTCTCCTTTTATACTTTGATTCAAATAAAAGCATCCTCATTTTCCCTTCTGACAATTTACATAAGCATATCATACCTCTCCCAGCCTACAACCAGGATAGTCTTCTTAAGAACCAGGATCTGTGAAATATCCACAACTCCATCTTGCCCAGCATTTAGGGTGTAGTGACAATATCCATTAAAGTCCCACACCTTTAAGAGAAAAGTGAAAATCAACATTGAGATGGAAAGACGAAAATATCTCCAGGATGTGAAACAACACAGTGCAATAGGAAGAGTTGGTTAAATATAGGTGTTAGTTTATCTCAGTTGTCAATTTTGTGAGGTTTGAAATCACTTAAGGGGCAAATCCCTGAGTTTACTCTGAGGGTGTTTTCAGAAAGAATTAACACCTATAGAGATACCCACTCTAAATGTGAGTGGTTCATCCCATGGGCTGAGATCCCAGACTAAATTAAAAGGAGAAAATGAATGGTGCATGGGCACTTATCAGTCTGTTTTCTGATTGCGATTTTAGTATAACCAGCCTCTTCTGGCTTCTCCACCATGACGAACTGTACTCCAAAACACGACCCAAAATAAACCCTTTCTAAAGTCACTCTGGTAGGTATTTGATCATAGGAACATGAAAAGTAACTAATACAGAAAATTAGTATCAAGGAATAGGTCCTCTTGCTGTGATGAAACTAACCATGTGGTTAACAGTCCTTTGGAACTGTTTTTTTTTTTTTAATTTTTTTTTAATTTTTCATTTTATTTTATTTTACAATACACTTCAGTTCTACATATCAGCCACGGATTCCCTTGTTCTCCCCCCTCCTGCCCCCTCCCCTTCCCCCCAGGCCACCCCCCATTCCCACCTCCTCCAGGGCAAAGCCTCCCCTGAGGACTGAGATCAACCTGGTAGACTTAGTCCAGGCAGGGCCAGTTCCCTCCTCCCAGGCCGAGCCAAGTGACCCTGCATAAGCCCCAGGTTTCAAACAGCCAACTCATGCAATGAGCACAGGATCCGGTCCCACTGCCTGGATGCCTCCCAAACAGTTCAAGCCAATCAACTGTCTCACCTATTCAGAGGGCCTGATCCAGTTGGGGGCCCCTCAGCCATTGGTTCATAGTTCATGTGTTTCCATTCGTTTGGCTATTTGTCCCTGTGCTTTATCCAACCTTGGTCTCAACTATTCTCGATCATATAGACCCTCCACTTTCTCTCGCTAATTGGACTCCCGGAGCTCCACCCAGGGCCTAGCCATGGATCTCTGCTTCCAGATCCCTCAGTCATTGGATGGGGTTTCTAGCACGACAATTAGGGTGTTTGGCCATCCCATCATCAGAGTGGGTCAGTTCGGGCTGTCTCTCGACCATTGCCAACAGTCTATTGTGGGGGTATCTTTGTGGATTTCTGTGGGCCTCTTCTTCCTATTCTAATGTGGTCTTCATTTATCATGGTCTCCTATTCCTTGTTCTCCCTTTCTGTTCTTGATCCACCTGGGGTCTCCCGCTCCCCCAAGCTCTGGAACTGGTTTTTGAAAAAGGTATGGAAAAGGCTGAGCTGCAGGGTACTGATGCTCTAGAACTTGGTAAGAACTTCCTGTGTTGTTGTGGGAGGTTTGCAGGAGAAGACTGCTGAAAGAAATGTGCAGAGTAGAGGGCAAGATCAAGAGCTGTTAGAGGGGAACAGGACCTCTAGTGAGGACTGGGCTAGAAGATACTCATAATTTGGCAAAGAATCTGAAACCTAATCTTCATGTCATGAGAACTCTAGAGGACCTGAGTTTTAAAAGCAATGACTGGCCTCCCTCTGTGTGTATGTATGTGTTTCTCCTGCTTTTTCTATGTTTTTTCCTGTTTTTTGTTTTATTTTATTCTAGTTGTTTTTTTTTGTTTTCTTGCTTGCTTATTTCCTAAAGATAAAGAGAAAAAAAGGTATGGTGTTGAACGGGCAGAAAGGTGTGGAGGATCTAGGAGATGAGAGAGGGGAAAACCTTGGTCAGAGTAGATTGTGTGGGAAAAAATCTATTTTCAATTTTAAAAATATAGTAGTTTGTTTGGCAGAAGATAGCATTCAGGCTATGCTGTGGATATTGTGCATTGTCTGTATCTTGTTCGCCCATGAGAAAGCAGCAAGTAGATCAAAGCAGTGTGAAAATGTTCAGAGAATAACGGGGTGTGAGTGAGGTTAAAGTTGCAGACTTGGGAGTTGAGATAAAAGCAACTATAATTGTTGAAGAGATTAATGCCATTAAAGAGATAAACTATGTTGTTGATAAAAAAAATAGAAAAAAAATGGCATGAGGATAAGACATCAACCATCACGGTCTACAACTTCTAAAAATGAAAATGCACTCATAATAAGAGAGCCCGGACTGAAAATACTACCAAAATTATTTCTTACTAGAAACCATCTCCCTGAGGTTGCTTATTCACAGATTTGGCCATCCAGATACACAAAGGACACAATAGTTGTGGTAGAAGGGCCAAACTACAGGTCAAGACTGCAACGGACCTTGGCAGCAACATCCACATGGTCTTGGATTGACAGATACTTAAAATTTGAGAGTTAATAATTTAGGCTTGCACGAAGTTTTCAGAAAGCTGCTAAAGCCCAATAATATGTAGTAGAGTCAGATGCCCAGTAAAAGGGTTTTGAGAAGTCATTGTGTGAAGCTGTGACGGTGAAATCTAAATTGCATTATAGTTCCCAGGGTATTAACGGTGCTAGAACCAACTTAGATTTGGTGAAGAAAATTGTATGCATGGAGTGGAACTTACTAAAAGAGAGTGATGTGTGCTAAGGCTGAAAAACAAGAGGGACAGCACTATCTACAGCTGTCAGAGCCCAGATGATTCCATCGTGACCACAAGATAAAGTTGTCGAATTTTGTGTTTGACATGATGGGTGGATTGTAGTCTTGATTTGGCCAATAATTCTTTGCTCTACCTTTATCTCTTTATTCTGGAATGGGAATATTTATTTTGTTTTTGTATAGTGTGTGTGTGTGTGTGTGTGTGTGTGTGTGTGTGTGTGTGTGTGCAGGGCTCAGAATTACCTTGAGTTGCAACTAAAAATTGAGTTGCTCATCAACTTCTTAAGAGACTTTAAAGTTTGGGCTTTTGAATAATGCTAGAACAGCTAAGATTTTGGAAACTCTTATAGATAAACTGAATGCATTTTGCATTATGAGATGTTCATGAGCCACTGAGGGCTATGGTGGAATGATTTTTGATGCTGGGAAGAAGCTGAGTAGAGTACTTATTTAGCATGAACAGCATCCTATATTTAACCTCCAGCACTACACACAAAAAAAAATGCTACGTTTGAGTATTAAGTTGATGAGGAATAGACTTGTGATGAGTAATTTATTAAGCTGATGGAATTTAGAGTCACCTAAGAAACAAACTTCTGGGCATGTCTGTTAAAGTTTTTTCCAACATTTTAGCTGAGGTGGAAAGGCCCAAACTTACTGTGGTGATACCACTCCATGGACCATAATATTAGACTGGATTACAGAAAGAAAAACTATTGTAGCATCGTTCTCTCTTTGTTTCCTAATTGGAGATGTGACAGGACCAGCTCCCTGTGTTCCTGCTGCCATGCCTCCCCCACCATGATGAACTAAACCAGTGGTTATCAACCACCCTAATGCTGTGAACCTTTAATACAGTTCCTAGTGTTGTGGTGACCCCCAACCGTGAAATCATTTTTTATTGCTACTTCATAACTAATTTTGCTACAGTTATGAACTGTAATGTAAATATCTATGTTTTCGTATGGTCTTAGGTGACCCTGTGAAAGGGTCATTTGAACCCCAAAGGATTCATGAACCTCAAGTTGAGAAGAGCTGAACTAAACCCTAAAGCTATAAGGCAAATCTACTTGGTACTAAATATAGTTCTGGTAGGTTATGTTATAATTAATCTTCTCAGAATTCAAATTTAGGTGTATCTATTACTCCTGTGATACCAAAGTCTTTTAAATATCTGGAATGAAGAAGAATGACTTATTAATGGAAACCTCTTCGTAGATTTAAAGTAGGGGCTGATTACAAGACAAATCAAGGCTTTGGAGAGTTGAGAATGAGGAACTACCAGCATCTGTGGGAGAGAAACTAAAATTTTAGTTGTTCACCAATGAGTAGAGTTGCAATTAATCATGCCCAAGCAATGAAGCTTTAATAATACAGATAAACAAAGGAACAGGATTACAGAGCTTCTGAAGCAGTGAACAGTGGATAGACTTAGGATGTGCAAGCTTTCCTGGCAAAAGGAAGGCACAGAAGCCCCATGACCCTGCCCACATGCCTTTCTTCAGACTTTTCCAACTGACTATTTATCTGTATCATCTGGAATATTTTTAAATAAATATAATTAAGTGGTTTTTTTTTTTTTTAGTTCTGTGAGATGCTCTTGAAAGTAAGTGTGACACAATGAAGAGTTCACAGGAATCTGAATTTAAAACACATGGATTAGAGGCATAGGTAACAATCTGTCCTTACAACTGTCATTCCAACTATGGAGCCTCAACTAGGACTGAGCTCTCAGTCTGTAAACTCTAACCTAAATGCTGTGTAAATAGTTTAGGAACTGAATGTGTTAAGGACTCCCAATTAGTACCTGCTGGAAAATCCACCGCAGGATTGCTTCTGTGGAGGAAAAATATCTGTAAATTTTTTAGTGAGCACGAGTGTACTGTTCTATTGACTATTTTGGAATCTGTTGAAATCTTGCCTATTTGTTTGTCTTCCATTATGTGTGATATAGGAACCATACTCCTCAAGGATGGCTGAAGGATTAAACATCTAATTCAGGGCCTAAAGCATGCTTCTCATGTGCTAGGTCTCCTGTCTTTTTCTGATTGAGTTGCCTGGGGACAGAGGTTGCCGGGCCCATTCTTAAAGAGTATCTAACAGTGGTCCTACTCTCTACTTGGGCACTGTGGTACTGACAGGGCCAAGAGATACACTTTTAGAGAGGGAATCAGTATGTCACCAGCAATTAGAAGGAAGCTGTAAGATGAAACATTTTTGACAAATATTATGCAGAGGTCAAGTTGGCACTGTGTATCAAAATTAAAATCAATACACTCTTTGACTTCAAAGTTCAACATCTGAAAACCTCTCTCACAGACACACTAATTCTTGTGAAATGTCTTATTTTCGGGCTATACTACAACATTATTTATAAACCCTAAAATTTTGAATCAAACAGATTCCTATTATCAGGAGACTTAAGTTGTATTATATGATATAACCACCAGGAGATGGATCATGTGGCTGGCACTGTTCAGTAGTTAAAGTACATGTTTATAATATGCACGGTCCTTGTTCCATCCTTAGCAACACCCTCCATGTACACAAAAAGAGATGAATTGTCTGTTATTTCTAGACTAGCCCCAAAACTCTAACAGCTATGACACCTTTGACTAAGGCACTTTAACTTTTGGAGCTTTAGTGTCCTCAATTGTAAAATATGTATTTGACCTTGTACTACTGTGGGGGAGGGGCTTGTAACAGTGTCTGGTTTGAAGTAAACATTTTGTAGACTTTAATAAACATCACTATTTATATAGAATATTCATATAAACTAGTATCTAGGACAACCATAAAACGGCAGACCAGCATGTACAGCGGTCTATCATCTAGCAACAAATAGCTCTTCTAGGCTAGAAAAATGGACTAGAAACCAGAAATACTGGTATCATAAGGGGAAAAGAAAACAGATTCTGTGAAGACATTACTTCAAAGATTAATTAGTTTTCAGATCTTTCAAAACCATGATAAGTGGAACATAACATTAATTCTTTGATCATACAGCTTCTGACTTGAAATTGTAAATGGAGTTGCAAATTGTCATTCATTCTTATTTCCTCACAAAATATGACCAAAGAAGCTCAACCTTTAATTTACATGTCTAATATAGAGGTTGTCAGACTTCAGAGTATGTTGTGTGACTGTGGTAAGAATAAATGCACCTTAAAATTCAGTAATTGGCGACTAAATAGATTTTAAGGTTTATTTTATTATGAGTTTATATGTATGTGTGTCTCTGAGTATGTATGTGCACATGTGCAGATACCCATGGAGGCCAGAAGAGGATGCCCTGGAGCTAGAGTTCTAGGCAGCTGTACAAAGTGGGTACTGGGAATTGAACACATGTCTGCTGAAAGAGCAAAAATGATTCTCAACTGTTGAGCCATCTCTTCAGTCACTACACAACTTAATTCATAGTCACCTCTAAAATGTGCAGGTTTCTGCAGAGAATCCAGGGTCACCTGGGTTCCGCATCCGGGTTGTATTGCTTTCCTCTAGATAAGACTCTTAATCCGCTCAACTGAAATAATTCTCATGAAGAAATATTGAAAAGATCTAGCCATCCTGCATTCTAGGAAGTGTTTATCATGGATCGTATTTTTCAGTATCTACAAGATCTGCCTTACCCTAGACTCTATAACCAGTTCCTTCTACATAAGGGGTAAATGGGTCTTTATCCTTTGCCTTACTTCTGCCTCAGTTTCACACTTTAGGATTGGGTAATGAGGCATTGGCTGATTCCTTTCACCTGCCTAACATCCCAGTCTCAGTTGTTGCTCTTTTATTTTACTTCACCTGTTGGGACTGGTGTGACCAGCGACTTTCAGACATTGTACCAGATCTCCCGCGAACAGTGACCTTCCCTACACCAGTCTCCAGTCCACATCTCATTGATGTAGCTTTGCGTAGCCATGTTCTGCTGATGTACAGAGATTTCCATGCTGAAGCCACCCAGGCTCCCTTTTCATGCTGACAGTTGTCAGCGCGGGCTTTCTCTGAACTTTTACCACTAGCTGTAGGAAAGTGTTCCTATGTATCCAGATAGCTTTTTGTGACTCCCTTGCACTTTAACAGGATGCATTATGCACCCTATGCCGACGGTCCATTCACCATGGGAGGCAGTCTAGCATCTTTCTGTCCCTGTTATGACAACTTTGAGAATCATGTAGTTTATTCAAGAGCTGCTTTCTGTTTCCTCACAGAGTCACAAGCCATCTCCAATCAAAAGCTACCATGGCTTTTTACATGGCTCTCTACATGACACAAGGTGAGAAGTGTCTCTGATAGGCATAATTTCTAGTAGATATATCTGTCTTTACATGAAAATTTGCTCATGATGCAAATTAAACTATCTCCTTTCTCACAGAAGAAATGGGTGGTAGTTATAAAATAAGAAAACTAAAAGAAATAAGGTACTGTTAGTTTAGGATGGAAAAGAAATATGATTATGATTATAGTTTTATTATCCCATCTCACGACCTCAGTACTTTCATATAACAAAAATACAAGTCATTAAATATTCTTATTTTCAAGTATTCATTTTTTGTAAAAAAAAAGTGTATTACTACCATTTAAATACTTTATTATGTTGTCCTATTGCTCATTTCATAAATTTAGAAGAAAGAAAACTAGAGATGTTAGCTGAAGCATATGAAAATTATCCAGGCCTCTTACTTTCAAAAAGTAATCATGCACTAGAAAAGGCTTTCTGAAATAAGTATGCCTAGCTGTGTCTTTTTACAAATAATTTATTCAGAAAAAATCATTTATCCATCATTCTGACAGCTTCATTATTGGCTGATTTATTTAGCTCTTATCTCGTCTTGTCTTTCTTCTTCCGAGGCCACAAAGGCAAAAGGAAGCAAAGTTTTAGCTGTGCCTCTCCACACAGCCTTTTAACCTCCTCAGATCTGGGTAGAAGAAGTCTCATTTTGGCCATACCTTTACAGTCCCATCCGTGCTGCCAGTCAAAAGCCTCGACTCATTTGCATCCAGGGCCATGGTGCTGATCTCTGCATTGCCATGGCAACCAGAAAACTTGTTTGATTTTCTGCCCCGTTTCTATCATCCAGAAAGAAACAGTAGACCCCACATCAGAGCTGATTACCTAGGAGAAAATAACATAGTGGAGAAATTAAATATAGTTTCAGGATCAACCACTTTCATTTCAATAAAAAAATATCTTGCCTGTGCAATTTCACTGCTGAGATCCCCCAGTGGTTAAAGACATTTTTTGTAATGTTTTTCTTCTGTTTGTTAAGCTGATAACATTTCAATTTGTAGGCCAGAGCTGAAGTAATGAAGTCATGATCTTCTTTATCATAGAAGACAGTCATCTGCTTCCTTTACCCACCATTCAGCTGACTGTCTAGAGGCCATCTTGACTTAATACCTCACTGCCAATAAACATAAATCTTTCACGTTTATTTAAGAAAGACAAATGTCATAGTTCTGGTACTGTGATGCGATTTACTAAACAAGATGGAACTTTTTATTTGTGATCTACTGCCATGTAGCAATAAAAAAAAAAAAGAAAGAAAGGAACACTTCATGACACTATGGGAAGTAGTTAAGGTTCAACAAGTTACTGGAACTGTTAATTTTTATGCCATCAGTCCTTTTCTTTCTCTTTGCTCAGAGTGGTGTGTGTGTGTGTGTGTGTGTGTGTGTGTGTGTGTGTTATAATTATTCATGTATCACTAAAAACAAAGAGTGTATGTTAAATATAAATCCGCATATACACTTCAAGAGGAAAGCAACAGAACAAGCACGGGGAGGAACAAGACTACGTGTGATAAGAATGAGAAAACATGGGTTCGATAGGGCAAGTCAGCCACTGCTTTCCACTCTCGGTATACAACACCTGTAAGGCATGTTTTGTTCAAACCACTTTACCAGTGAGACTGTAGGGATCTAGTTAATGAAAGAAAAATGATAAGCACATGAATATGTAGACAGTAATTTATCCAGGGTAATATCTTGATTTTGAAAAATCGAAGTATTTCTCTACTATTTACACATTGTCATTCTATAAATGTAAACTTACTGAGAAAAGTTTATATTTCATATCGTTTGTATTGAGGGAACCTAATGTATGTTAGGAAGGCTAACACTGGTAGTGATCATAAACACATGCATACATTCTACAGGCACTTGCTGAACATCCAGCCTGTGACAGGAGGGCTTGCGTGATTAATTCCTACTTTCAAAAACTCTAGCTCTATGTATTAAAACTTGCAAGTAGGGTCAAGAGAGATGGCTCACAAGAGCTTGCCACACAAGCATGAGGACCTGAGTTCTAGTCTCAGCAAAAAAATAAAGAAAGAAGAAAAAAACTGGACACGGCAGCCCATTGTACTTATTATCCTAGTGATCACTTGCATACTTGGAAAACATTATTGGGACCAGGATTTTACCAGTGAAGTTTGGCGGTTAATTCTTGTTTCCTACCTTTTGTAACTAGTTTTGTCACTCAAGGTGAGAGTGGCACAGTATGGTCTACCTTTACTCGATTGTAGAACCCCATGAAATTTAAATTTTGCTTAAAAGAGAAGAGTACCTCTTATTGAAAAGCATTAAGAAATTCAATAAAGGCCAAGTGCACAGTATGTGAAGCAACAAAGAAAGTAGATGTCTCAGTTAGGGTTTCTATTGTTGTGGAAAAACACTATGACCAAAAGTAAATTGGAGATAGGGTTCACTTCAATTTTCAGCTTACAAGTACATCACAGAGAGAAGCCAGGGCAGGAACTGGAGGCAGGAGCAGAGGCTGGATTGCTGCTCACTGACTTTTTCCTCATGGCTCCCTCAGCCTGCTTTCTTATAGCACTCAGGACCGTCAGCCTAAGGGTGGCACTGCCCATAATGGGCTGGGCTGCTGTCTTAGTTATAGTTCTATTGCTGTGAAGAGATGCCATGCCCAAAGCAACTCTTATAAAAAAAATAAACACTTAAATGTGGGCTCAAAGACCACCCCTCCCCCAGTGACAACATCCCCCAACAAAGTAGCACTTCCAATTATTCCCCAATCAATTCCACTAACTGGGGATGAGCATTCAAACACATGAGCCTATGGGGGCCATTCTTATTAAAACCACCACAGCCTCTTACATCAATTACTAATTAAGAAAATGCCACACAGGCTTACCCATAGCATGATCTTATGGAGGCATGTAAGTTTCCTCCTTTCAGATGACTCTAGCTTGTGGTGAGTTAACATACAACTAGGACACAGTCATTGAAATGATCTCACAGCAGCTGTGATTGCCTGGACAGGATGTTCACAAGAATGGGGCTATCAATAGTCAATTGTGGATTAAGGAAGAGGTTATATGGGGCACAATCTCTCCTTGATAAACTCCTGGCAACTGACAAATTCTGAAAAAGAGGGAGTCATTGTCTTCAGTGTGTCCCCAACTGTGTGATGCAGTGGAAAGTTCCAAACCTGTGGTAACACAGACAATTCTGCTTATGATTGAGTCACAAAACAAACCAAAAATGACATGAACATAATAAAGGAACATGTAGGCTGAAGAGCATATAACAGGAGTGAAATACAGACAAAAGTGGGTGGGGGCAAGAGTAGTTGGAGTGTATTAATCATATACATGTATGAAATTATCAAAGAAAAAAGTTCATGAGTTTAAAAAAAAGACAGAAACGTCATTGATTTAAAAAGAAGACTGCTACAAGGGCTGTTGTTGGTAAGGATATCTCTAAGACAAGAGCAGAGAACAAAGTAGGGCTGCAAGAAGACCACACAGAGCCGACTAGAATCGTGAATTAAGAGCGTCTTAGCTAACCAAGTCATTCTAAAGGTGGAGAAGAGAGGAGGGGCTGAAAGAAGTGACAAACTGTTGGTAAAGTTGATATCTCAGGAGAAACAGAAAAGAATCTGGATTGAATCTCTATTAAGCTTTGTTCTCTTCTCTGAAGATACAATTCTGATTAAATGATTCTTTAAATGACATAAAAGATTATTATTAAGCTAGGGGAAAACTTCAAAGCTGAATGGCCTATGTCTTTGAAATACTGTGACCTAATACATTATCATCCCAAGTAGATGACTATTTCCACTTGATTTTGTTTGAACACCCAGATTCTCCAGCAAATGTGCTGAAGTCTGACTGTTTCACCAGTTAATTGTCTGAAGTTGGGCATGAGGGTCAAGTAGACATCACTTTACCCATCTGTTGTGCAGAGATAATTACAACAACTAGCCCAAACCTTGTTAAAAGGGCTTAAAGAAGCTGATAGATAGATAGATAGATAGATAGATAGATAGATAGATAGATAGATACATACATACATACATACATACATACATACATACATACATACATACATACATACATACATACATAGATGGATGATAGATAGATAGAGATAGATGTAGATATAGATATATACACTAACTATAGCATATGGTATTGCTGCAAATAAGCTATAAAAGTCAGCCATGTCACTCTTCTGAGGTTCATTTGTCTGGCCTATTATTGTGGCCCATTCATCTTTCAAATTCAAATCAATTTAAGAAAAATAGTATATAACTTTCTGCTACCACAACAATGAATGATTATAATTTTAGAAAATAGATTTCAATGTACATTGAAATTTCAAGTATGTCATGGCTGTTACTGTTATCTTACATAATTATTATTTGTTTTATTCTTTCAAGTGTTTTGATCATAGTCACTCTTTTACTGTCTTATTCTCTCTTAGCTCCTTTCCACACCTAACATACTCCTTCTTCAAGCAAGTCTCCCCCTGTCATTTCTTGCATGTCTTTGTCTGTGTGTGTGCGTGTGCGTGCGTGCGTGCGTGCGTGTGTGTGTGTGTGTGTGTGTGTGTGTGTGTGTGTGTGGTGTGTGTGTATGAGAGAGTTGTGTATGTGTGTCTGTGTGTGATATGCACAATATTTAATTAGAGTTGCCTGTATAAGCATGGAAGGGTGATTTTTTTAACTGAATAATGATGGCAACTTACCAGTTGCTATATCACTGAGTAACTATTAACTAAAACTCCTGGGGCAGGGGGAAGGGTTTTATAAGCTTCTTTCCCACCCATGGTGAATTATTGACAGGCCAAGTCTTACGCAGGTCTTGGGTGGGTAAACCCAGCTGTTTTAAGTTCTGTCATGAAGTAGCCATATAATGTCTGGAAGACAATGTTACATAAATTCTACAAAATTTAAACTCCATACTCTTTAAATAAATGCAACTTTCTCAAAGCATAAAAGAAAAAAAAAGTGGGAAATGGTCTTTAAAAAAAAGACTAAAGCTTGTGACAGATTTTTTTTATTTTTCTATTCAAATTAAGCAGGTATTATATGCTCTGCTGTCCAGTACTAAAAGGTGAATATTCCCCAGCAGAAATATGCATGGAAGTTGACATGTAAAAGCCATGTTAACAGACTCACCCCTCTACTCCTTTACCCATGTAGACATTTGTTCTGGAATAAGCAATGCTCACCTTCTGCATTGTACCCTCCCTCCCCTGCCATCGGGTTGAGCTCTAGCATACTAGTCATCAGCTTTTATCACTCTTCTCTGCTCCTTTAGGGCCATTGTATGAAATCTGAATTAGCTGTGACAACAGCAGAGAGCCAGTCTGATTCCATTATATGGCAATCTGCCTTCCTATGCTGAAGGCAAGAAAGCAGTGCATTGAAATCTACCATGTCACAAGTTCACAACCTGCTTTAACTGGAGTCTACACTTCTAGGACAACATTGGAGAATTAGAAAAACAATGCACATGAAAAGATTTCATGTTTAATAAGAGAAGAATACACTTAATGTAGATTGGCAGATTAGGAAAGTAATTTAACTGCAGGACACTGGGGGCTTTATTTTTAGCTTCTTATTTTTGTCAGTAATAAAGCCCAGAATAAATACTGGCAACACATTGGTGTGCTTCATTTTGACTACAGCAAATTTCTTTAAGTATGTAGTTCAAGCCTGGTTGTCTTTTATCAGAGTAAGCCTCAACCAGTGTTGACTTGCCCTCCAACTGCAGAACAGAAGTGGCCCCACATTCCAGAGCAAATGGGCCTCACGTGCAGGCCTGCTCTGACAAGAACACAATCCATTTTATGTACCTGAGCTATTAAGTGTCTAGGAATATATGGGATCTTTCTGCCTCTCTCATCTAAGGCTGTCACAGCTAATCAGACAATTTCAAGAAATCAGAAGCTATATCCATGTCACCTAATTGTCTTCTTGCAATTCCACAAATAGCAGGCAAAGTGAGTCATCCTTCATATGCATCCCAAGTAGGGGTCTAAGTAACAGCAGGAATCAAAAGTGATAGCAGCAGATGCCATTGACTACCAGGGGATGGAGACATTTTATTTAATTGCTGCTTATAATTTTATTTCTTTAGTCAGTGCTATTTATGGCCCCATAAGATGAAGCAGGTTTCTTCCTTTATTCTCATTTTCCATTAAATCACTAGGAGTGATCTCAGTAAGCAGAGAGATGAGCAGAATGCTAACATACTGTGAACTAACATATACACTGGATTCAAATATTTTAAGACAACCATTCTCCATCTATAAATTTTGTTCATCAAATGTTGCCTCTTCCTATGTTAATTTGTAGCTATTCTTTCATATTAATTCCTTGGATTTATTGATCACCCATAATGTGCAAGGCTGCATATAGAAGACTTACTTACGTTAATGGAAGGCTCTGTATTACCTTTTGTGAGAAAAGAAAGAGGAAAATGTGAAGATATAGAAAGTAAATGAAGAAACGGGGAGAAAAAAGAAACAGGAAGTAAAGAAAATGCATTAAAATGATGCTAAGTAATCACAAGAATTGCACAGAAATGTTTTGAGACTGAAGCAAAGGGAGCCCTTCGGATGGGCTCAAAACTGAGGCAAGACCTAACTGACATGAAGGAATGAGTTATCCAGATTACTGGGAGAAAAGAATTTCAGGCAACAGAGACAGCAATGCAAAAACCCTCCAAAGAGTAGCAAGGAGGCACACAAAGCTCACACAGTGTGATGAGAGAAAGAGCCACTCTTGAGTCTGCCTGTGAACAGTATACAGGGTTTCAGAACACCCCAAACAGCTCCACATCACCGTTTATGACAAAAGCACTTAATATAATGTATATTCTTAAACACCTCATTTTTTGTTTGTTTTGTTTTGTTTTTTGAGACAGGGTTCCTCTGTGTAACATTCCTGGTTGTCCTGAAACTAGTTCTGTAGACCAGGCTGGCCTTGAATTCACAGAGATCTGCCTGCCTCTGCCTCCCGAGTACTGGATTTAAAGGTGTTTGCTACCACAGGTAACCCTTATAATTATTAAATAATATATATATAAAATAATTTAAAAGAAAATAATATATGCAATAATACACACATACATAATACAAATACATACATACATATATACATACACACATACATAAATGTGTGTGCTCACTCATATAATAATAAAATAATACATGGATCCCGCCCCTGACCCAGAGATATGTTCATGCCCTTGCATTTCCCTGTCTAGTTTCGGAATCTCAAAGGAGACATCACCCCCCTCATAGAACCAGAATTCCAGGGCAAAGTGGGTTGCATTTGGACCTAAAATTGCAAGGTGTTACTGCCTCTGAGGAAAGGTGGACCATATGGATCTCCTCTGGAGGAGCATCAGTGCGGACCCCATGAAGAACTCCTTTGTGCCTCGTGGGTGGAGTTGGTGGGAAGTTACTAGTAAAAAAACCTTCTGCAAACATTTAATTTAAAAACCAAAAAAAATACAGGCAATCCTTTGGCTGTCCCAAAGAAGTGCTCTTCTGTTTGAATTAATAAAAAGTGGAGCAGTCCACCGTGCCCTCCCAGTCATGACCAGGGACACCCCACTCTTTGCCTTTATAAGCAAGCTTTGAGAAACTTATAATTATATTTTATATACTGCAATAGCAGCAACACTTACATTTTAAAAATGAATAAAATAACCCTGAAAGGTGCTCATCAAATCCAGAAAGCCGCTTGCTTCCAGAGGAAAAAAACTAAGTAGAC
>CABHPH010151792.1:0-45385 GCA_902168325.1 Peromyscus nudipes
TGTGTGTGTGTCACCTTGGGATGATTTAAATGCCCTTACCGCTCTGACATCATAATGACAGGAGGGACAGCAGGAAACAGAGCTAACTCAGCAAGAAAGACAGAATTCTGAGTTTCTGTTTCTAGCAAGAGTGAGGGGTTATTTGTTTTATCTTCACACAACCACACGGCAGAAGACCCAGCTAGAAACTCCCCACCTCCATGATTCTCCCTCAGGCTTTTGGAACTGGTGCCTGGTTCCTGGCATTTTTTTTTTTTAATATTTATGTCCTTGGCTTTATCCTTATACCATGCCTGGGGCCCTTGTCTCCCTATCCTGCCCTAGTGGGCTTTGCACCTCAGACTCCTTTCATGTTAAAGACCTTGCACTTGCCTGAATGATCATATTGGTTTCTCCCTGTCCAGTGTGTTAGTTACTTCCCTATGGCTGTGATAAAACACCATGACAAACACAACTTATAGAAGGAGTTATTTAGGCTTGCAGTTCCAAAGGCTACACTCCAAAGTTGTAGAGTTGAAGGTGTTCTGGCAGCAGCAGGAGGCTAAGAGCTCACATCCTGAACAGCAAGCACAAAGCACAAAGTCCCAGAGATGGTGGGAGTCTTTAAGCTCTCAAAGCTCTTTTCCTGTGACACACTTTCTCCAACAAGGTCACACCTTTTAAACTTCCTAAGCACCATCTTCAATTGGGGGATCAAATATTCAAATGCCTGAGACTATGAGGGACAGCTTACTCAAACCACCACATCCAGGCCCTCATATAATATTATATATTACATCTAGCCAGTTGGTCTGTAAAGGATTTGGTGAATTAAATTTCCTACTATTGGCTACCAGCAAGTTATAATACAACTAGCATATAAACAAAATTGTATCAGAACTGAAATGAAATTTGCCTGCAATTCTTCAGTTTCTGCTTGTACTTTTATGGTACCAGAACACATAATTTGCCACTGAGTCTCCATGATAAGAAGAAAGTGGAGAAAACTTCATGAAGTCTTAAGTCCATGTCTACAATATGTTGTCTTTAATGGGATGAAGGACACTTTGCTTTGGGATCTGTTGATAAGCAAGAGAAGAATGAATCTTATCTGCTTCTGTGGAAATAAATTTGTGTGTCTAGCTGCTAAACTTTGCAGATATGTTTACTGATACTGTTTTGTGTGGTTTTGGTTGGGAAGCAACAAGTGGAAGGCTTCATTAGGCCGTGTTTCCTAGTTGGTGTGAGCATGCATGTCTCTTTTCAGAACATGGCTGAGAAAGGTTGCTCTATCAAATAGCCCATTGAGCTTATAATTCTGTCTCCTGTACAATATAATTGAAGCCCTGCCTTCTTGGTCTTTAATTGGCTGAGCTGTTGAAGAGTCAAATATAAATGCCATATCAAACACCCTTGAGGTTCTAATCAATACCCAAATCATTGCCATGCTTGTCCAAGTTTCCCTGCTATAATTCAAAAGTTTTATTCTCCATAAAATGACTTCACTCAAATTAATGATGACATATATCATCAGAGAAAAGCATGTATTGTCTGATTTATTGTCATATGGTATATTTTCCAACTGTTAGGGGGAGATGTACAGATTGGGAACTCTTATTAGACATTTTAAAATGCCTGTCAATGCTCCTTTTCTTTGCTGTTCCCTGGACCACTAATGGTATAATTCCAAGTTCTTGGCAGAGACTTGGTATGAAAAAGGAGCCGGGTTGGGGGCGGGGTCACAGGCTCACATAGAGAGAGCAAACCAAGAAGGACAGGAACACAACTGAAAATAGGCTGTAACTGTAGCAGGGTCTGTGGCTGGTTGCCTCTGATCTATGATTTTGTGGACCTCTTAGCTACAGCCTTTCTTCTACAGCTCTACTTATTCCATGTGGCTTTGTATGTGGTTGCCAACAAAAGATTACCTGACATTTTCCTCACTTTGCCACCAGAGACCCAATGAACCCATTTTCTTTGTCATTTAGAAAATCATGAAAGAGAATGATGACTGGTCCAACTTGGATCACTTGCCACCTGGATCAACTACTCTACTTCCAAGAGGAGAGTGCATTCAGGAAGTTGTCTGTTTTGGGAGGGAGCATCCCAGAGTGTAATTGGCGAGGGGAGCCAGAAGTGCCTTGTAGAATGATGATGGTAGTCTCAGAAGAAGCAGAGAATTTGAGCAATTCCTTAGGTAATAAACACCCCCTTTGAATGTCAGCTTCTTTTTTCCTGGCTAACTTCAGTGTATTCCTGCATCTCTCCACAGGGCATTTGACTTCTAGAAACTTTGTCTACAGTCTCTTGACCCTCAGCCCAAACAATGGGATAGTTTGAGAAGTTTCAGTGAGTGCAGGAAGGATAAAGGATACAGGCAAGGTAAACAGAGCAACAGTGGCTGCTTATTAGCATCCTTGAGGTTAGCTATGCTTTGCAGCGTTCTCCTTCTGGTTTTGGCATATGTTAAACAGGAATATTTGTCTTTTCACCTTGCTAGTTGCTAGAGAATACGTTTACCAGGATGATCTGTGCGTGTCTGTGATGATTCCTTAAACCTCTTCCAGTTCAGTGAGCCCGGTAATTGTCCTTGTGTCTAATGTCCCACCACTTGTGACATTCAAGCTCAGTCCAATTAGTCACTTCTCTCCTCTTCTGGGAGAGGGAAGAGGAGAATGGAAGGAGAGGTGGTTTTCTGTGTCATTCTATCTGATCATTGCTAGTGTGTACCTCCCTGTAATTTCATTGAGATTCTGAGCAGTACAATTCTGCTGCCACTGAAATTCTGTTAGCCTTGTCTAATATCTGTGGGTGGACTAGACTAGTATAATTATAATAGATTAGAGATGGAGTTATGAATTTCATCTGATATGATTTAGTTCAAATTAATGCGCAAATCAGATGATTTGTATATTTTATTTGTACTAATGCTTTTGGCAGGGTGACATTGATGAGTACTTCATACAGCTTCAGAATGTTAGAGGCATCTGGTAGTCTGAATCAGTAGCTTGGTGACGATGATGTTGATGATGGTGATTGTGGTGGCACAGGGTATCAAACCAAGAGCCTCACATGTGTCAGGCAAGTCCCCTACATACCAGTTATAACCCCAACAGAATACACCTCTTTTCAGAGGTGAGAAATTAGATACTCAGGCTGGCAAGAGTTAGATCAGAAAAGTATCTTTGTTGAGTTTTTTACCAATGCCTCTTAAGTCTTAAATACATTTGTTCTATCAGTGTGAGGAAGTGTAAGTTACTGTGCTCCAAGCTTATAGCCTTAAATGTAAACAGAAATACTTAAAAAAGCCTTAGCCTTAGAATTTTCTATCTTGAGAGTCCTCTATGGTCCAATAAATCTCCCTTCCTTCTCTCTTTCCTTCCCTTTTCCCTTTTCTCCTGATCTTACTTTTCCTCTGTGGTGTCAACTGCTCGGAATTAAACATGTTTCTCCAAGAAAAATGTTGTTGAATTGGAAAAATAGTTTCATGTAGCAAGATTTGTCAAAAATGAATAGAAGTCAGAGAGCCTGACATGGAAACACTTCTCATTATTAATTTCAAATCTATTGTGGACTTAAAAGATGACAGAGCTTACATTTGCTTATACTTTTGTAGATCGTGAAGTGCTCCATACATATATGATTTTAGCAGGTCATTAGATTTAAAAAAATAAAACACTGATTTGAATGCTAGACAGAAAAAAATAATTTTTTTAGTATTTAAGTATATTTTAAACACTTCGTAAGACACACACATATATACATGCATTATTCATTGTTTCTAGAGATATATTTTATTAATTCTTTTGTTGATTTGTTAATACAATATATTTTGATCATGTTCACCACCCAACTGCTCCCCTAGCTCCTCCTAGATTCCCCCGATCTCTTCCTTTTCTTTTCATTTTTAAATGACCCGCCACATCCAGTTTGTGCTGCCCATATTCTCATGGGTTTGAGGCCATCTACTAGACTAACCAGAGGCTACATACATCCTTAGAGAAAAATGACTCTCCCTTTTCCAGAAGCCATCAGTATCTCCTCAGTTAGGGGTGAAGGCTCATAAGCTCCTTGGCTCCATGCTGGAATGTTGGCTGTCTTGAGCTTATGTAGGTCTTGTAAAGACAACCACAACTACTGTGAGCTCATGAGTACAACAGTCCTCTTACGTCTAGAAGACACTGTTTTCCCTACAACCTGTCTCTTAGGAACTTTCACCCCTGCTCTTCCAAGATGGTTTCTGAGTCTTAGGGAGTAGTGATGATGAAATAGATATTCCATTGTTGTTGAGCTTTCCATTGAAACTTATTCTCTACACATTTATCATTTGTGAGTTTCTGTGTTACCATCCACCATCCAAAGATTTTTTTTTCTGATGACGTCTGAGAATTTCACCAATCTATTGATATAGTGATATGAATTTAGATACATATGTTTGATAATATGTCCACTTAGCAGAATAATTGTAGTAAATTTTTTCCTGGGTCCCATGAGTTCCCCCCACTTGTGGGTTCTTGGCCAGATTTACAGTACCAGACATGTGTTTCCTCCTGTGGAGTTGACCTCAAATTCAATCGGAAAACTGTTGGTTACCACCATAGCGTTTGTGCCGTTATTTCCCCCATGGTTATCTTGCTATGCCAGTTCATTTTATATTTTTAATTTAACTAGCCATTTTATGTTTTATCTGGCAACCTTATATTAGATTTTCTGATATTAGATACACATAGAAATTTTTTTTTCTGATACTGGGTATTGAACGTAAAGTCTTGCATGTACTATGCAAATACTCTACCACTGAACTAATATCCCCAACACTGATTTTACCTTTTATTTTGAGATACGGTCTCTCCAAGTTGAAATTTACTTTGTAGGTCAGGCGGAGCTTGAACTCATGGTCTCTCTGAGCTTCCCAAGTGGCTGTGGTTCCAGGACACAGCAAATAAGGATCTTGAATCTGAAAATGCGTTGTGTCAGATCCTTGGTGATTCTCAAGCATTATACGATGGAATTATGAATCTTCCTTTTAAGGAAAGTATAGTCTATCCCTTAGTGCAATGGATGTACTGCTATTAGAAGGGCTGGGGTAACAAGGAGTCCTATGGTAAGGATACCAGACCAATGTTGGCAACTGAGAATGTTTCCTAAGGTGGGGCCATTGATGTTGAATACAGAATGTTGAACAATAATTGAACACAGAGAAAGAAAGCAGAAACACCACTCTGGTATCACTTAAGGAATTATGTGCTGTTCTTTGTGATTAGATAGAGAAACACTTGGACCTGGGGAGTGGTGATGGGTGATGCTGGCAAGGTGAGCAAGTAAACTCATATTTCTTCTTTTTTAAAAATTAAAAAAATTAAAAATTAAAAGATGTTTTATTTATTAGTGGTATGCATGTATGCATGTGTGCTTGGGCACAAAGCACACATGTGGAAGTTAGAGGCAACTTTCAGGAGTCAGTTCTCTCCTTCCACTGTCTGTTCCAAAGATTGAACTGCAGTTGGCAGAGTTGCATGGCAAGCACTTTACCCACTGAAATATCACACTGGCCATCAATTCATATGCTTTTTTCCTCACGACATTAGTTACCCTTCAAGGTGAGATGGAATGATCTACTACATGGGATTTTAGGGATTGGATATAAAAGGAGAAAGATCAGTAAGAATTATTCATGTATTCAACAAACATGTTTGTGTAATGATTCTGAACTAGGTCTGAATTGAGAAACCTGGAGTAGATCAGATGACAAAGGCATTACAAACTGAGAAACATCTCTAGGGATTGGAGGGAAGAGGATCTCTGGGAAGTGACCAAGGAGTTAAAGCCATAGAAGCTGATTATTTACAGTCCTTGGTGAGATACAAAAAGATCAGCGAAGCTGTTGGAAGCAGAAGAGTGAGTGACATCTTTTGCTGATGGAGAGCACATGCCAGGCATGGAAGGAGTGAAAATAATTTTCTGTTTTGGATCTAGTTAGTTCTATGTGTCTATGGGGCTTATAAAGAGAGAAATTAAAGTGAACAGTTTCTGGAAACACAAAACACTGAAGAATGATTCAGTATAAAAAATTCTCATGATTTATGAACCAGAGCTTATTAGAGCTTATTGTTGGAATAAGAGGTGAGAATGAGATCACCCAGGGAGTACTTAGGGTCAAGAAAGGCTGCCACAGAGAACCTCTAGGGGAAATCTACATTTAAGACACAAAATGTGTAGAGCAAGTGAACAGTGTAGAAACAATGGCAAAGAAAGCTAATAAGGATGTCAGAAAAAGCAGAGAAAAACAAAACAGATCCTTTCAAAGATGTAATGGTCCAGCTTGTCAAAAGCTGAGGGCAGGTATAGTGATATGAGAACAACAAAATTCCATCTTCTGCTGTACTGTGGTTTGAATCTGACAGGCCCCATAAGTTCATGTTTTGAATGTTTACTCCTCAGCTTGTGCTGTTATTGTATTTTGGGAAATTGTGGAAACTTTGTCAGGTGATGTCTGTGTGGAGGAAGTAAGTCACTAAGGACATGTTCTTCAGGAGATCTTGTCACTAGCTCTTTTATGTCTCTCCCTCTCTTCCATCTGATCCACCCTGATGCCAAGTGAGCTTCTCAGCCATACTTGGCCTGCCATAAAGGGTAGAATCTTTTGCAACAATGGACCAAAATAAATATGTTCTCCCTTGATTAAGAGGGAGCATTTTGGTGTCAAGAATGATAAACACATCAAGTGATAATTGTGTTGAAGGCTAGGAAATACAGTATTCAGTTACTAGTATCTGTTGAGGACCTTCTCAAGGCTTCATCACTCTATGGCTGACACTAAGAGGGTGATGAAGGGATAGGGAGCTTGAGAGAGAAGGAGAGAAGGAAAAGAGAGAAAGGGAAGGAACCCAAGCCCATTTCTAAAACAATGACATTAATACATCCATGAAGCCAGGCCCTTCATGACCCATTCACCCCTTCAAGCTCCCATCATTCAGTATTGTCACACTGGACCCAAAATTTCCAACATGTGAAGATCATCAGGTACACTCAAATCATTGAATGGGGTGAACTGTGTTTACAGAAGATGTGATGAATTGCATTATAGAAGAATAAAGTGACCTGGGCCTCTAGAAGATGAAGTGAACCATGCTTATAGAAATGAGGTGAACTGCCTCACAGGCGAATTGAATTATACATACAGAACACGAGATAATGACATCTACAGAAGATAAGGTGAACTCTATTACAGTAGACAAGGTGAAGCACTTCTGCAGAAAAAGTGAACTTCACAACAAAAGAAGAGGTAAGCCATGCCTACAGAGGATGAAGTGGACCATCTCTACTGGTGAGGTCCACTTACAAATGACAGAATTTATGAATGTCAGAACAGGTCATAGTGTTTACTTGATTCTATTGCTTGGATCACACATACAGTGAGAAAGGTTCTTTAAAAGGCTGGGATGAAACAGAACGAACTTGGGAAACATAAATTATGTTAAAATTTGAATTTTAAGAAATTTGAAAGCAAGGTAACCTAGCTGATTTGGCTTTTCCTTTTAGTGTTTCATGTAGGCATGAGCAACCTCACTTGGTTTGTTACTAACTGCAGTAAAACCTTCAAGTCCTTGTACACATATATTCAAACACATATACCCACATGCACAATCTCATACTCACACACATGCATATGCATGCACACACACACAATTATTTTCATATGGTTTCATTTTCCGCTTGGTGTTGAGAAGCAGGACTGCTGGGCCAGAGGAAATATACATTTCAAACCATTGTATGGATTGACTCTGAAACTACTGTGAAAGGTCATGTGCTAAAAGCCTTGGCTGCCAGATGTGGGTGTGGTTCAAGAAGTTAGGGCAACCATGAAAGAAGTATGCTATTATAGGGTAAATCTTTAAGGCATATTTTGAATCTCTGGCACTCCCCGCACCCCCTGCTTTACTTGGGGTTTTGGATTCTATGAAGTAAGTATATGCCACTCTACAATGTATTCCCCTCCCTACCTTAATGTTTTTCCTCAGCACAGGCCTAAAAGCAATGGAGAGAGCCAACTATGGAGCAACACCCCTGAAAACCTTTCAGCTCTTTTAAGTTATTTTGCTTGAGTATTTTGTCACAGTGCTGGGATGCTGACTAACACAGTTGAACACAGTGACAAATGACTCCCCTGAAAACTCTATCAATCTAATTGTTGTCTAGCAGCAGTAGATTTTGCTTGAATATTTACTAGCATAACAAAATCAAATAATGTATGACTTTTATGTCTTGACTAGTAATGGGTTTGAATATTGCTTTGCATGTCAGTAGACTCCTATTTATTTATTTGCTTCTGTTGGGATTTCTAACACATATTTTTCTACTGCTGGGTTCACTATTCTCGTATTGATTTGCAAAAGCTATTATTATATTAAAAATATTAATCCTGGGCTGGAGAGATGGCTCAGAGGTTAAGAGCACTGACTGCTCTTCCAGAGGTCCTGAGTTCAATTCCCAGCACCCACATGGTGGCTCACAACCATCTGTAATGAGATCTGGCACCCTCTCCTGTATACATAATAAATAAATATTTAAAAAAAATATTAATCCTCTGACTATTATATGTGCTCCAAATGTTGTTACTGGTTTTCCATTTTTCTGTAACTTTGTTCACTGTTATTCTTACTGTTTTAAGCAATATATCCTTCTTTATGATTTTGATGTTTTGCTTTAAGTTACATGAAAACCCAAGTTTATAGTGATAGAAATATTTACCTAAATTTCCCCTCATTCTTTTATCTTTTATGTCTAACGATCCTTACACTCCTTCCTTCCCAGCTTTGCCAAGGGTCAAGTTGATGGATGGAAGCAGACCAGAGGTATCATGTTTAACTTAACAACTAATTAAAACAAAAGTATTGTAGTAACAATGCTTCTACATCTCTTGGTCATCATTTTGGATTTAACAAGTCAAAACATTTATGGTCATTGAGGTTTTCAACTCAATTTCCAGAATGTATTGTTCAGGGTTGGTGGAAGACTTTTCCTAAGGACATTGGAACATTTTCGTTATCGAGTCTGTGGAGCAGTAATTGTGATCAGCATTTCTCTATGCATTTGACTTTCTCAAATGATCCCAGTTTCTTTGATGGACCACAACACTAATACTTTGTACTGCTCTGATGTGGCATTCTGTGAGCCAGAATGTCTCTGCTGTGCACATGACAAGAATTAGCTCCTAAGTGAGAGGACAAGAATGAACATCTGTTGCTTTGGCTTGCTCACCATTACTGTTTCTCTCATTACCACAACACTGGTCTTTCTAGTAACATCTCTCCTCAACGTCTGTGGGCACGTCCTGTGGGAACAATGTGACATGAGTCACTTTGGGGGTGAGGTGGGGGCATGAAGTGGATTTATGACCAGAATGCTTGGTGAAATCTTATGTTTCTTCATGTTTCTCTCATGGGTCTTAGTGATCATGTGATTCTAGACAGATAAGCTGTCTCTAGAATTTGAGTCATCAGCTCTTAGGGCAGAGAAAAGAAGGGTTACATATTCCTTTGGTTGATAAACTGTAGTGAAGTCAGAATCTATGAAATCAGGTTTTTCTTCTTCTGTACAAGAAATCGAGGTCAACATGCAAAGGTATAGAGAGCAGAGGAGCTGAAAGCCAAAGTCTAGCTAAGCAAGCCTAGACTCAGAATTAAACTCTCAACTTCTGGACACTAATGCATTAGCGACTCTCCTTTTAAATCTAGGTTGAATTACTGTTGTGCTTTTGTTACTTCTCAGCTGAAATATTGTGGAATAATGCCTCAGTATAGTCACAGCACTGCAGATGCTAAATTATTGTTGCATAGAGATTGATTGCTGGGTTTTAAAGTTGATATTAATCTGGAAACAGGTATAGAATGTGAATGAATACAACTTTGAGCAATGAGACAATTCTCCATAATAAGGAGGGCCCTGGAAATTATTTTCAGATTTGTCATTGACTGATTGCATAACTCTCCTCTGAAATGGCTGTATCATTAAAAAGAGTACTATTGGAGTGTTGCTTGAAGACACTGGTAAATAGTAATAGACTGTTCTCCGCTTGTCCCCTCACAGAAACAGTGATTATTTAAGTTGCATAACATAAAGCAGAGGTGTTGTCATAGTGGCTAAAATCCTGTAGAGAATTCAGCCATGTACTAGATGGTGTTATTGCCCATATTTAATGAGTGTTTAGAGGCGAGTTGGTATTGCTGTATAGTAAAGACTGGCTCACTATTGGCATGCTGTTTAGGGCACAGAAAGCAGATGTAATTCTTTGTTATACTGTTCATTTTTGATTATATAATAATTTGTATTATCCAAACAATACAATCTAAAAATAGCTGATGTTGCTTTCAAAAGGAAGACAACCATACCATGTTATTTCTTTTTAATATAATAGGATGATTACTTTTCAAAAGGCATGCAACAATTTAAGTAACTGAGTGGCTTTTGTTATCTCTCACTCTCTCTTTCTAATACACACACACACACACACACACACACACACACAGAGAGAGAGAGAGAGAGAGAGAGAGAGAGAGAGAGAGAGAGCCATTATTATACAACACTACTTCAAAATATAAACTAGTAGGCAAGAGGATGAGTTTGACATCTGATTTGCTTTTTCTAGGTTTTCAAGTGAAATTACAGGATGATTTCAGTGAAAATTCAGATTGAACTTCTCAACAGGATGCCAGAGGCAGAAGGAAACATGGTAAGACATACAAGGATATAAGCAATTAACAAGGGTGTGATTTACTGTCCTAAAGATATTTGGGGCTGGTGAGATGTCTCTGTGGCTAAATGTGCTTACTGCTGAGCTTGATGAGCTGAGTTTGATACCAGGACTCACAGAAGGGAAGAAGAGAATTCACTTTGTAAGTTGTTCACTGACCTTGTCATGCACCCTGTGGTGTGTGCATCTCCAATCCCATACAAGTAAATGAAACAAAAAGCTTTTTGAATAATTTTTGAGGCATATAATATAAAACTTTTGTAGAACTGTGTCTTAGAGTTACTATTGCTGTGATGAAACATGATGACCAAAAGCATATTGGGGAGGAAAAGGTTGATTTCAGCTTACAGTTTATACATTCACCATTCAGAGATGTCAGGGCAGGAACCCAGAGGCAGGAACCAAGGAGCCAAGACCATGGAGGAATGCTTCCCACTGGCTTGCTCCTTATGGCTTGCTCAGTCTGATTTCTTATACACCCCCAGGACCACCTGCCCTAGGGTAGCACCATCTGTAGCACAAAATGTAATTGGTCTTAATAAAAACCCAGAGTCAGATATCAGGGTGAAAGCTGAAAGATCAGAGAAGCAGAGCAGCCAGCCACTAGAAAGAGTTCTTACCTCCAGGACTTCTCAGCTGAAAGGGACTGAGCTCCTTTCTCCTCCGCTTTATATTCCTTTCTTGCTCAGCCTTTCACTTCCTGTCTCAACCTCCCTAGTGCTGGGATTAAAGGCATGTGTGCCTCCCAAGTACTCGGAGCAGAGGCATGAGATCCCAAGTGCTGGGACTAAAGGTGTGTGCCACCACTGCCTGGTCTCTACGACTAGTTAGTGGCTGGCTTTGCCCGATGATCTTTAGCCAAGTTGCATTTGTTAGATCATGCACAAAATATCACTACAAACATCCAAATGGACTGGATCCCCCCACATCATCAATCAAGCCTTGTCTGGGGCTAGCCTACAAGCCAGTTTAGTGGAGATATTTTCTCAGGTGATGTTTCCTCTTCTAAAAAGACTCTAGCTTGTGTCAAGTTGACACAAAGCTAGCTAGCATAAACTGATTCATATAAATCGTTTTTATATGTTTATGTTTCTGAGCAAACACAACCAAGAACAATAGACAGAATATTTGTGGCACATTGGAACTTATCCCACTTTTCTTTCAAGATTTCGCCTGCTCTGAGTAGTAATTTTGATTCTGATGTTTATCATCATGGGTTGATGTTTCTGTTTTGACTATTTTTCTATAAATGGAATCACATAGAGTATACTTGGGGGACTTGGCTGTTCACATTTAGTTTATTTTCTGGGAGATACACCATTGTGGAGACAGGCTATACTTTTTTCCTCGTAAGAATAAAGCACAGAACTCACATATGAAGAGCTGGCTCTAGAAACCTTATATGAAAAAGAACAGGTGGCATTTGTCTTTCTGGGTCTGGGTTACCTCACTCAATATGATTGTTTCTATTTCCACCCATTTAACTGCAAATTTCATTAGTTTCTTTTCCTTTACAGCTGAATAGTGTTCCATAGTGTATATGTACCACATTTTCATTATCCATTTGTTGATTGATGGACAGTTAGGTTGTTTACATTTCCTAGTTATTGTGAATAGAGTAGCAATGCACATAGCTGAGCAAGTATCTGCGGAATAGGATGTCAAGTCCTTTGGCCATATGCCAAAGTATGGTACAGCTGAGTCATATGGTAGATCTTTTTTTTTTTTTTTTTAGCTTTTTGAGGATTATCCATGTTGATTTTCAGAGTGACTGAACCAGTTTGCAATCCCACCAACGTGCATTTGTTGTTGATCTTTAGAATTCTGATTAAAGTAAGACGAAATCGCAAAGTTGTTTTGATCTGAATTTCCTTAATTGCTAGGGATAATCAATATAACCTGGAAAAACTGCAGAAACCAGGAAAGAAGACACCACTAGGGAGGAGCTCAATAGAGAGGGGAATGTCAGGGTCGAATGATCTGGAGGGGGAAATTAGGGAGGGGGGAGATCAATAAAGAAGTAGGAGGGAGGATGTTAAAAAACATAAGGATATCTGAAAAATATATGAGGAATCATACTGTAAACTACCAAAAGCACCTATAATATATGTAAGATGGTATATAAATATCCACAAATAGTTTAAATTAAATTCTCCCATCTTGGCTGATTATACCTCCCCACCAACAAAACCCTCAACACCAGGCATGAGAAGCCCTCTTTCGAGTGGTTGGTCAGGGTTGTCTGAGACTCCCAAAGCATTATAGGCTATTGCTATCGCCCTTGGTTGCTGCTCAGAGGTGGAAGTTAAATTGGTATTGCTCAAGATGCCGTGTACTTCAGACACAGGTCCCAGAGGCCTCTGAGTTAAATCTGACCTGAAAGCCTCCTCCAATAGGACTAGCTTTCATGATATCAGAAGGTGCCACTTAAGCTTACAAAGGAGGGAAGCAAACAATAGTCTTACTCAGCTATGATGCCTATAAACCACAACAATGACTACTATGGTACCATAGCCCTAAGGGTACAGTATTGGCACACATATGTTGCCAATAACCAATAGCTCTCTAATTGGACTTAAGACCTGCTCAATACGAAGGAAATCATGCCGGGTACTAGAAAACTACTCAAATACTTAGGGATGGTGAAGTCACAGATCTTTGAGGAGAACCTACCACTGCCGTTTTACTAAACCAACATCGTCACTAACTACGTTCTAAATATTTATACTTCTACCCACAGACAAGCATAGGTCTTACCCCTCACGAAGGATACTTCTCTTTGCAACAGGCAGAGATCATCACAGAAAGCTGCAACAAATCAGAATGTAGAGATGTGGAGCCCAGTCCTAACTGACACACCTATAATACAAGTCCTTCACCTAAGATTAAGAGACAGTTACAGAAGAGGGGTCAAATGATTTTAAAAGCCAGAGGAATAGGAAGTTTGCTCTAAGATTGTGTCTCAGAAAAATCAGAAGGTGCATCCATGAAATCTCATAAACATGGCTGCCTAAAAAAGATGACACCAATACACATGAGAACATGAATGGGAGAAAGTTCTGGAGGCCTTAATCTTAGACAAACAACTATAGGTAACTGAGAAATGCTGAAAGTGGGAGGAATGTCTTCTCCAGAGAAGAGCACACCAATTATCCAGTACCAAATGGTTATCCCTGAAAACATACATGCATACAAGTAAATTATATAGACTGTGTAGATTTTGTGTATAAACAAATATATATATATATATACATTATATTTATACACACATACACACATGAGTGCACACACACAAACGTGTGTGTGTGTGTGTGTAACAACAATGAAAGACAAGTAGAAAGAGTAAGTGATTTTTAAAGACAGCCAAGGAAGTTACAAAAGAAGGTTTGAAAGTGGAAAAGGGACAGATGAAATGATGCAATTCTATTATAACCTCAAATGAAAAGATTTAAATTTAAAAAGACTATAGCACACCTTGCTTCAGTTTTTATAGTGTATCAGAATTAGAAAAATCTATAGAGAGATAAAAGTGATTAGAGACTGCTGAGACAATGCTTGAGTAATGAGAAATGGCACAGGGTTAGTGAAAGTGTTCTAAAACTAAACTCTGATGAGTGTGCAACTGCGTAATTTTACTAACCATCAGAGAACAGCACATGTTAAGTTGGATGATATGATGCCATATAAATTCTGCCTCACTAAAGCTCTTAAAATTACAATTTATTTAACCATTCTATAGTAAATAGGCATTTGGATTGCTTCCAGTTTTGTGCTAGTCTGTGTAGTGGCATAGCAACATTCTTAGAGTGTTTTTTGGTGAGCATATGCATGGCATTTAGGCTGGAGTGGAACCGTATTCTTAACGTTTATCACTTAAAATATTTCTTGAAGTTCAGTACTTATTCAGTATTATTAGAAAAATTACTTATTTTCTAATGAGAGAGCAGGAACTGGCGTAGATTTGTGTAGGTGGGAAAGGTGAGGAGGATCTGGAAGGAGTAGGGGGAGTGGAAACTGTAATCAGAATATATTATATGAAAAAAATTTATTCCAATATCTTTTTTAAAAAAAGCTCACACACACAAATAAGAGAAAACTTTAAAAAATGTTTTATATTTGGTTACACTATCCCTTAGTTAGATGTTTTACTATCGCTGTGAAGAGACACCATGACTATGGCAACTCTAACAAAGAAAACATTGAATTGGGGGTGGCTGGCTCACAGTTTCAAAGGTTCAGTCCGTTATGATCATGAAGGGGAGCATGGCAGTGTGCAGGCAGACGTGGTGCTGGAGCTGAGAGTGCTGCATCTTGCAGGCAACAGGAAGTGACTGCTTGTCACACTGAGGGAAGCTTGAGCAAAACAGACCCCAAAGCCCGCCCCCACAGTGACTTACTTCCTCCAACAAGGCCACACCTCCTAATAGTGCCACTCCCTTTGGGGGCCATTTTCTTTCAAACCACCACACACTATTAACCTATTGAGTGGACAGGAGCCCAGGAGGGTTATACTTACCACCCAGAACTGAAACATGTCAGCAACTTGCCCTTTGTTTTCCTTTGTATGTAAATAATTGAAACATGGAAATTTTTGTACAACCTCTTTGTAATCTCTCACAGCCTCATTCACTGTTCATTCCCAGAAGCACCTATTCTCACAAAATCAGTGTGATGGTTTGACAAGTTCTGAGGAATGTGTGAAATCTCTTTCTGGGAGACATATTTTATTTCCTTCTTCCAGCATGAGATCTCCATTTGTTGATCCACTACTTCAATAGTCTGATATTCAGATTGAGAGACTCAAATGTTTCTTTAGAATATCTTTGTTTCTGCCAGGCTTGTTACGATTCACCATTTCCTGTTTCCTCACCTGAATCCTGAGGTGGAACGTGTCTAAATCAAACATGATAAACAGAACAGAAATAGGGACCAAGATTAGAACACATTTAGTGCCCAGTAGCCATGTACAAGAACCATGTTTTCATATACTTTTGGAAGGGCTGGCACAAGGAGCTCTGTCTTGTTGGTTTGAGATGTGGTCCTGTCAGGAAGCCTAGGATGGCCTCAAACTTCCATCCTCCTGTTTCAGTTCCCACGTGCTGGGATTGCAGGAACACACCACCATGCCCTATGTCACTTTAGTTCAGCTCTGACAACTTCCCCTGTCCCTGAACAATATTCTCTGAAGGCATTGCAGATTAACCATCAGGTGGTTTGTTCTTCATCGTCCTATAATACCAAGGGAAGATCCACCCTGGTGGTTCTGATTTGATACTACTCTTTGGGAAGAAAGATAAGGGACAGATGTCAAGGAGTTAGTGCCAGTAATTCCTTGGGCTGAATTTAAGCAACTGAGACACAGAAGTGGTTCTTAGGCCAGGCATACTTGAAGTCCATTCTGGTTGTCCTATGGATGATGTCCTAGAATTTCTAAAATGTTCTTCAGGTTTCGTTCTTAGAAGATGTCCTCTAGAAGTTAATAGTTAGAAGGTTTTACAAAAACACAAATATAAAGTAATAGACAATAATTCCTTATAAAGTTTTGCAAAACACAGCTAAAAGAATAGAATCATTTTGAAAATTAAATAATGGTGCACAGACTTATAAATATCCAGTACCTATCAATCTTTTTAAGAGGCATCTTATATAATTAGAATGATTGGGTAGATCTATGTGATCATTTTTAAAATGTGTTTTGTATAGTATTTTTCTGTTGTGGAATATCTGTATGTGTCTCGTCTATCTTTTTTTTTTTTTTTTTTTTTTGGTTTTTCGAGACAGGGTTTCTTTGTGTAGTTTTGCGCCTTTCCTGGATCTTGCTCTGTAGACCAGGCTGGCCTTGAACTCACAATGATCCACCTGCCTCTGCCTCCTGAGTGCTGGGATTAAAGGTGTGTGCCACCACTGCCTGGCTGTCTCATCTATCTTATCTGTATCTGTTTCTATGTGTGTGTCTGTGCATATGTGTATCCTATAAATGTCTGCCTGTCATCTTTGGACAATTTAAAACTTAAATAATTGAACCAAAACTATTGTATCTTTCTGTATTCAACTGTCTCTAACATAAATTATACCAAGGCTAAAAAGAATACAGGAGAAAAATTAATCCTTCATACGAATGATAAAATAAATCTTTTTGTTGATAATATGATTTGTCTTTTCTACATTGTTAGTGGTTTTTTTTTTCTTTTTTCTTTTCTTTTTTTTTTTTTGAGACAGGGTTTCTCTGTGTAGTTTTGGTGTCTGTCCTGGATCTCACTCTGTAGACCAGGCTGGCCTTGAACTCACAGAGATCTGCTTGGCTCTACCTCCCAAGTGCTGGGCTTAAAGGTGTGTGCCACCACCACCCAGCTAGTGTTCTAATATAAAGATACCAAAGTCAAACCAAAACACAATTCCTGTATCTAAAGCATCAAGACACTATTCAATAGATTGTTTCACTTGTTGACGAACTGAAAACAAAATTTTATGTTTTGAGAAGAACTGTATTATGTTTTTCACTCTTTATGTTTTAAGATTTTGGTTACTTTAGGGTACAGTTTAACAAAATAAAAGTTTGCTTAAGGATGGGTTTGTATTAAAATCTGTTAAATGACTGCTTTATAAGCAATCATTATAAATTTGCATTTGTACATTTAATGCAGTTCATATCTATGCCTAGAAACATCTCACAGATTCAGATCTAAACTCTAAATTATGGAAAATTTACAGGCTTTAAAAGTATGTAAGGTTCACACATGCAGAATAACCAACAGGTGCTGTTGCTCGACACAACGCCTTCTCAGCATCCAGGTGTGGGTGAAGGACAGAACATAAGGGGTTGCAGCCTGCCAGAGTCACACTGAGTGCTGGGCACAGCAGGCCAAGCCTGCCCTGCTTCTCCTCGGTCAGGGGTCAAGCTAAATAGCCTGTGCTAGCCCCACTAAGGATGAAAAATAAATATAAGAAAGTGCCATGCCAGCAGTCTAGATGAGAAAGAAAGCTTACTATGGAGATTGTGGGCTATGGAGGACTAACAATGTTTTTTCATCCACACAGCTTCTCCTAATTTTGCCCTTGTTTTGTTTCTAATTTCGAAGGAAGAAGTGATACAAATGTTGGAATTATTTTACAGACCTTGCTACCTTTTTCCTTTGGTACATTTAGCTACTGGCTCCTTAAACTAACTGAATGATTATGAGACTTCAAGGCCTCTTCCATCCTCTTTACAACTATACGGGCCTCTCTGAAACTCTCTCTCTACAAAGGTTTCATTACATATACGGTATAATGATGACTTCCTCGACTTAAAACAGCATCAAAATTTGTCATTATCAACAATCTTGTTAATTAAAACCTGGATTGCTATACCTATATATCTATATATCTGCATATTAACTCGGACAATATGACTTTTGCTGTTGAATATGTGATGTATGTGTACATATGTGCAATAACCAAAACTGTTCTCCAATTGTAAGGGATTTAAAATTTTGATTATCATAGATGTAGAGACTTATTCGACCAAACCAAAGGTACCAGACCATACTCTTTTATTTTAGTTTTTAAATATATATATATGACATCACTCAGTATTTAATGTGACTACACTTAAATCTATTCTCCTAGCAACTTCCAAATATTTATCATCAGAAAGAGTGCATGACTTAAGTGAATTAAAATTTTGTGTTTCTAACTAGCAATCCAAAGGCATTACTACTATATCTCTGGACTTTGAATATTCCAGTAGAGTAAGCCTCAGAGTTAGGGCTGTAAAATAGGTACATTGAAAATGTTGTGGTTTGTTTTGTCAAAATGTACTTAATAGACCTGGTCTTCCTTGGGCTTCCACCAGCCGCGTGAGACTAGCTTAAGACACAGAAATGAGTTTTGTCTCTCTGTGGGAAATACAATTCTCATGATATAGCTGTCCTGAAGATTCGCAAGCAGATGCTTTGTGAGCATCTGTCAGGGTGCTGGAAGGGGACTCATACTGGGTGGCAGTTGGTTACAAAGTTTAACAACCTTTTCACCTTTCCAATTTGTTAAAACACTGTTTCCTGTTCCTGGTTCCTCACTGCCTGCTTCTCTAAATAAAACGTTTTCACAAAGACTTGTTGATCTCTATGCCAGCATTACTTTCTGGTTTCTATTTACAATTCTCATTAGGTCCTCTGTTTGTATTCACAAATGAATAAAACAACATCTCTTCATTATTTTCTTCATGAGAAAGCTCTTTGTAACAGGTATGAACAATGTATCTGTGATAACAGTCTCATAGGAGGTAAAAGAATTCTTCTGCCTTAATAAGGCTATTCTTATTTTTTTCCTGCAATACAGAATATAGTGTTAATACTTGTTTTCCATAAGATTATAATCTCTCCAAGAAAATTGTCTCAAGTATTCATAATGAGAATAAAAATCTTAATAATGAAAATTAGGAAATAGTATACTTGAGTGAGCTTCATAAGTTTATTTTCAATGTGCTCCATTTCTACAGTACTCTGAGATCAGCATGTTTAGTTATGTTTAGGTTAATGCAAGATAAAATGTTTCATCAAAGGAATGACTACTTCATAATTAAGTTGCCATTGACCGCGGGGGGAGTAGGGTTCATTTTTGTGAAAATTATTGACATGGATATTGTGTTGTAATATCATGCATATATAAAATGTACACCAACATGAGTTCTTTGTCTTTGAACATTGTACAATCAATATTCTATTACCACAATGCTGGGGTTGCTGCATTGTAGCTAAATTAGAGTGTCAGGTATGGAGACGCTTCTATCAGACATCCAAGTAAAGGGGATGATACAAGAATCCTAATTGTTTGCTCACTTAACAAGCATTTATCTTTTCTCCCCAGTGCTTATAGAAATAGCTCTCAATTTAAATGTCATTAAGATATTTATGAATATCTAAAGAAACTTGCTGTTTTTTTATTATTATAAATGGAGCTCTGTGACAAAATCCTTATCACAGTAGAAATGTTCATGACATTTGAATAAAGCCTATAGTTAATATCCAGTGGGTGCTAATTGTTGGGGCTTTTTTATAAATGTAAAATCGTTAGCATATGGAGATGTAAGTTACTTTAAAAACTGTAAATGGAATGTAGAAATGTTATGGAAATACTGATAAAGCTATGAGCAAGTCTACAGCATCTAAAGTGCAGGCTATTTGTAATCTTTTGCCTGGAAATTTATTGGGATAAAGAGAAAACAGCTTATATGCAAGATCACAATGTTTAGCACCTACCACACCAATCTCAAAAGTTCATGAGACATAAGCCTTCTACCATTGCACTATTTCTAATAAAATAAAACACAAATTACTAATGATACAGACAATATTGAAATGTGTGTTTTCACTTTCATTAATTCACAACGGTTACATTTGTGTGTTTTTTCTTGATACACTTTTCAGTGATTTTCAAGCATGTCTGGCAATTCAGTGTACATTTTATAAGATTTAATTTTTTTATTTCATTCCTGATTGCAGAATAACCTTAGGAATTTTCATTTTTTTTTTTTTTTGGTCTTTGCTTCTGAAACGCAGGATTGAAGGGGATCAAGAGTAACAACCATCATACAGAGCTTGCCCAGCTGTAAACTTACAGTTTTCTTTCCATTTCAGTATCCAACAAAATGGTGTTGTTGAAGTTGAAGAGTGGCAGACTGGCTGTAGAAATAACCGAGAGATTAGATATAGCTTTGCAAATTTGTTTACAGGCATTCTTGGTTAGGATAACTTTACATCATCTTCCTACTTAGAGATCATACACACCTTCACCTGGCTAGTCTTCTATACAGTTACGTGGGAACATGGCTGGCTGTTTATCAGGAACTGCCTTTCCCAGCGTTAACATTCTAATGATGTTTTTCTTTTCTTTCTCCATGACTGACTGCAAACAACAGAGATTTAAGTTGTCTCCACTGATGGCAAAGTGAAGACTCTACGGCAATCTAAGTGACTCACCCCAAGAAGAGTAAACACTGGACCCTGGGAAGGCTGTGGAGGCATCTACAGGGTCACAAGATGCCTGTGTCAATCTTCACCTTTCACCCAGACTGGTTATCCTTCAAATCCTTTTCTTTTGAGTGTATGATCTCCTCAGATTTTCTTTATGACGTGTGCCCATTCTGATTTTTTTACCTTCTTAACATTGACTCACACAAAGGCGAGTGACGTGGTATGTCCCCAGCATTGACATGGGTAGAGCTGTGATGGAGAGGACTCAGAGACCAGAAGGAGCACACTCTTGGGATGTGGGGAGGATAACGGAAGTGAGACCTGGAGAGCAGAGGGCTAACAGTGACGGGGGCTTCATGCAAAGTTCAATTATCGTGATGCAAAGAAATGATTTTGTGTACAGTTGAGTTTTGTGACTAACACTCAAACCAAGCACAGAGCAAACCCCATAAAATGTGAGTTCTATGTCCACTAAACTTGCTCCTCCCAGAGAGGGCTATCTATCAAGTGAAGCAGTGTTAAGTATTTCACCTACCCTCATCTGAACCTTGAATAATCTACATATAATATTAAACTTCAATGGATATACTCTCTCACTTTCAATTAGTAAAGCGATTTGTCTAATTAATAATGATTCTCCGTTTTCCATTTAAAAATCTAGAGCATGGACACCTTTTCTGGTAGCTTTCCAAAAATGTATTGTCTTATTCTCAGTTCTAAAGTGCCGAGGGAATCAATTAACTCTCAATTAGCTCTTTAGTAGTCCTCTTGGAACTCAGCGACTATGTTTATCATCTTAAGATAACAAAACACTTTATTATTATGGTAGGATGATACATGGTATTCACATGAGGGACTAGCCTGCTTCTCAAAGATTGAAGTCAAAGTAATTTGTGTTTTCATCTAAGGATGGAATAAATACGTATTTTTCAAAAGTAAACACTGAGAAGCTTCATATGTGAGAAGGTGAAATGAACTGAATGAGTGGCAGGACTAAGTGTAAAGAGGATGTCAGGGACCAGAGCCATGATTATTACTTAGCAGTATAAAACAGTGACTTTACATTTTGACAGGTTTTGAGAATGGTGCTGTAATAACACAAGTGTTAAGATCTCTGCATCAGGAGGTTGCTATGGAAATGTGTCACTCTGAAGACTGGCCCATTAGGAATTTGGTTAATTATTCAATTGTGATCTCCTTTAATGACCAAGCATCAGATGCATAGACAGAGCTTTCAAACAGGTCACATATGTTTGAGTATGCACAGTTTCGTTTTGTGGCAGAAATAATCAAAACACCTGGTATAGCACCTTTTCACTTTTTCACACTTGAACAATGTCAGTACAGTCTCCCAAGTGAACATTTTCAACCTGCAACTGCTGTGGCTGAACACAATTACCGTATCAGTGTGAGCAGAGCCAGAGGAAGGGGTGAAAGAAAAGGGAAAGCTAGGCTCATCTGCAGTTTATCAATCCTCATATAAAAATATTTTAGGGCTCCGGAGACTCCAGTGATGGTCCAGTTAGTAAAGCACTTGCTCTGCAAGTGTAAAGACCTGTGCTGGGATCCCTAACACCCACATAAAGGGCTGGGTATAGTGTAGGCCTAAAATTCCAGAGCTGGTGAGGCTTGCTGGCAAGCTAGTCTTGTTGAATCAATGAGCTGCAGACTCAGTGAGAGATCCTGCCTACAAAATAAGGGGTGTGTGGGGAGTGACAGAGGAAGGTACCTGACATCTCTCTCTGGCCCCACACATCCACACACCCTCACCCACCCACAAACACACATTCATTCCTTCCTCTCTCCTACACACTCATTTTTGAATATCAGCCAGTTATCATCCTCTTATGACACCTATGATCTAATCCTACTCTGAAAATGGGCCCTAACTGTCTTAAACAAGAAGAAGAAAAAAAAAAAAACCCACCAGCCACAGTAACATCTCCCATTATCAGTGACCTAAGCTGCATTATCTGAATCATGTAGGATCATGTGGGACAAAGGGAAAACCATTCTCAGTATGACTCAAACCTGTGGTTGTACGGACTGAATAAAATCAAATAGGTGGGCTTCCTCTCCTGAGCCAGCTCTTGGGATCACAAAAGCTGATCTGCTGAAAATTGTATTAGCACTTTTGGGTGGGAAAAAGGTTGTGTTAGAGTTCTTCTTTATGATGAATCACTTGGAGGATTTCTCTGTGAGAAAGCTTAATTATTTTCTCCATTAAAAAAATCCTCTCTTGCACTCTAGCTTGAGGGTGCGAACTTTTCAAAGGAGGGGCGGTGTGGGAGATCATCTAGAATGTCTTTCAGGTTCCTGTGATGAATGTGAAGCAGCAGAACAGAGGACACTCTCCCCCTCCCACTAAGAGTAAGGATTTTTTTTCATCACACAGGGGCAATGAACGTTGTCCCATGTAAAATCCTTTACAGAGCTACTTTACCCTTCTTCCCCTCTCTCACAGTGGGGTGGGGTCTTTCCTTCATTATTAAAGGACATCAGGTGATAACAGTCAGACGACATGATATTCAGGAAGATCCTGGGTAGAAATGTAGATTTTCCCATTTATTGGTTGATGAGTTAAAACAAGTGTTTGTATCCCCCAAGTCCTGATTTCTATGTCTAAATGAGAGATAAAAGTGTTGGCTTCTGAAATCACTTTTTTGAGGAATAAACAAGATAACATTACATAAGAGATGCTGTAAATTATAAGTATCATTTAATTATTACAGGATTGGAAATGAGAGGTTGGTAAACTAAGGTGCTATTTAATTATTGTGGGGATGGACTAAGAAGAATACGGTGTACTTGAACTCTTCTTAGGTGGCCATAGTAAGATACAAAGTTTGTGTACAAAGTTTGACATTGAATAGCATGGGTAAAAAATAAATCCAGAACGGATTAAATATAATTCCAAAGATGATAGAATGTACTATTGAAATAAAAATACCCCCTTTAAAAGGAAAACTAAAACTTAGGCAAAGACTAAATTGTCTGGAGAGTGCATGCCCAATTCTCTGAATTCTTTAAAAATTATGATGCCTTCTATTATCTCCTTCTGGCCCATCCCCTGCACTTCCCCTTCCATCATATATTGTCAGCAGATCCTGTGCCAGATACTATGTGAGTAAGAGAAAGTACATTGGATTATCACCACATCATTTCAGTTTGCGTAGCTGTTCATTGTGCTCTGTACTCTGACTTATCTGCCCACCCTTTTTTCTCATCCTACTTCTTTATGGAGTCAGTAACTCTTAACCTTTAAGAACCAATTCAACTTCTTTCTCATCCAATGAAGCAATAAATGGTGATTCCAGCCTTTAGAGGTCACTCTTTAAAATAAAATAAAATAAAATAAACATTTATTTTTATTTACATACATGAGTGTTTTCCCTGCACATATGTCTCTACATCATGTGCATGCCTGGTACCTGAAGAGGTTAGAAGAGGGCATTGGATCCATTGCAAATGGAGTTACTGAAGGTTATAAGCTACTTATGTAGGTTTTGGGAATGGAACCTGGGTGCTCTGGAAGAATAGCCATTGCTCTTAATTGCTGAGTCATTTCTCCAGTCATAGAGGTCCCTCCTTAATGAATGCTAAAGTATCCACATTATACTCATCATTTGCTATTCTGAGTGACTGCTAATGATTTACTTTAGTTTGATCCATCCATCCATCCATCTACCCATCCTTCATTCCTTCCATGCATCTATCCTACAGATACACAACAAATATAATTATATGCCATGTATCAAGCTATGTAGTACGCATACAAAGCTGTACTTGTAAATCTTATCTTTTAATTTGTAGGCTACTCTATTAGAATATTCCTTGTTGAAAGTACAGTCTCATTACCAAATCATCGAATTTATATATTTATAAACTATCAACAAATGATATTTTATTCAACTATGCCTATTCAGCTGCTTCTATCTCATGGCATATTTTGATGGTGTCAGAGTTCCTGAGAGTTAACTAGAGCAAATCAAGGGGCTGGGTGAGAAGGAAATTGCCATAGGTCCATGCTGTCACCTGTGACATAGTAATCTGCAAGAATAGCCTCTGCCCCATCAGTTGCCCAGTCAAATGTCCACATACTGGACTGCAACTATCTTTTCTTTCTGCCACAGGACCCTAAAAAATCAGGACACTTCTTGGCTGCTCCTTCATCACTTCTGGGTTTAGCATTCAGGGTCCCAGCCCTCAGTAGAGACCAGATGCTCCTATGATGACACTATCTGCTCCTGCAGACCAGCATCCATGTGCTCTTTGGGTCCTGCACTTTCTCTGGCATTCCATTACAACATAGTGGATGATGCTTCTTCCTTGGTCTCCATATCTCTGTCTTTTTGTTCTTTTTCTTTCTCACTGCCCCTATCTTTTCTGATCAACATAACTGAAATATTATTGGCAAGGAACAAACTCCATATGTTTAAAGGTGCAATTTGGATTTTTCTGCTTTATGTTTATAACCAGGAAACTATCATCACAGCAAGAACAATGGACATATCTATCACTCCCACAAACCTACCTTGTGCCTACCTTTTGTACTCTTCAAGTATGTTTTTTCTCTGACTCCCATGCACCACTCATTCCTACCAGCTTGAAAAGCAGTAAACCCTTTTTCTGGCAAATGCCACCCAGTCATCCTCAGTGTTTTATTATTTGACTTGACCCCCTTTCTCCAGAGTGGTGATTCTCTTCTTTAGCTGAGAGGGACATAAGAGAGGGAAGCCTTGTTTGCTGTACATGTCTAAGTGTGGGTGATCAAGCCAGGGAAAGAAAAGGAATAAGCAAAATATTGAGGCTAGTGTTATTTTTTCTATAGTGCAACCATAGGACATATTGTATTCTATCCCACTTGGGAACAGTACTTAACAGGTAGACAATGAATGTCTGTTCAGGAATTCATCCCGGTAGCCTGAACATACATAAGAGCTGTATGGGTGGTATTACACCAAATAGATGGCATTATACATGAAATAAGGGCAATTTGAAGAAAGATATCAATGGCTTTTTAGAATGTAAGATCTACTGTTACTGTGGGATGGTCTGTATGTCAAATTGCTCTGATTGGTCAATAAATAAAACACTGATTGGCCAGTGGCCAGGCAGGAAGTAGGCGGGACAAGGAGAGAGGAGAATTCTGGGAAGTGGACGGCTGAGTGAAGGAGACACTGCCAGCCACTGCCATGACAAGCAGCATGTGAAGATGCCGGTAAGCCACGAGCCACATGGCAAGGTATAGATTAATAGAAATGGGTTAATTTAAGATATAAGTACAGTTAGCAAGAAGCCTGCCACGGCCATACAGTTTGTAAGCAATATAAGTCTGTGTGTTTACTTGGTTGGGTCTGAGCTGCTGTGGGACTGGCAGGTTAGAGATATTTGTCCTGACTGTGGGCCAGGCAGGACCAGAAAAACTCTAGCAACGTACTGTGTTGGAGTTTAAGAAGATGGTTGACTTCATTTTACATTTAGGAAGATGACCAACTGCTATTAAACAACTGGGTTGAACAACATGAATGCTCAGACACATCTTCAAAAGGAAAAGATCTTGTCATTCTAAGCATCAGTGGCAAGTTAAAATATATGATTCCTAAAACTGCTGGCAGCTTTGTTTTGTTAATATGCAGAGTAGACAAAGCATATGTGCATTTTAATGTTGGCTGTAAAGAAATATGTGCATCAATTTTTTGATAAATACAGCAGTGGAGTGCTTACTGTTTGTGAGGACAGGGCAATGGCCTACTCCAGCAATTGCAGCAGTAATTCCTACAACTTGGCTCTGTCTACTAGACCCTCCACTCCACCGACCATCTCCTCCCCTCCCCTCCCTTCCTGTCCGTACCCTCCTCTACTCCTGTCTTTTCCCCTCATCTCTCTTTTCTACCTCTCTCTTCTCCCCTCCCCTCTTCTCTCTTCCATCCCCTTCTCTTTGGTTCCCTCTCTTCCTTTTCTCTTCACTTCTCTTTTTCTTTCCTTCTCTCCCTCTTCCCTCTTCTTTCTTCCCATTTCATCTTTATTTTTTAAACAGGGTCATATTATTTAACCAGGCTGGCCTCAGGCTCACAATCCTCCCAAACACTGGAATTATCGACATGTACCACTGTTCACCCCCATTTTACTTTCAGCATGTTAACTTATTTTAGTGTTGAAATAACCCTGGGAGGTAGGCATTACTCTCAGCAGCAACTTCCGTTTTTTTGAGATGTAAACAACCAAACAACCTGAACCATAAACAGACAAAGTCAAGAGCACATAACCGGTCTTTGGTTAAATTATGGTTTAAAACCAGGTTAGTAGAAACTTTTGGCACTATACCATATAAACATTTTATATCATTCTCTTAGAACTGCATCTTGTCAAGAATGATCCATGTTTTAACGATGACAAAATACCACACCAGGGACAATAAGGCCCAAGAGCATCCATCTTATACATTTGCTAAATTCAATAATCCATTCATGTTATATCTGACCTTAAGAATTCATGTTTCTGTACCTTGAAATGTCGCATAAGGAATGGAAAAGGGTAAAGAATTTTAACTTATTAATTGGATAATTCTATCACTGTATTAGGAAATAATCATACATTTTGATTCATTTGGGGGTACAAGTATTTGATACAAAGTGAATCCCTTACAGTCTTCTAACTGAGCACATTTAGGTAAATGATGTACACTTGTATAGTATTACAGAATTATTGTAATTGTGTTTGCAAATACTTTTTATACATGATAAGAAGAATGTTCAGGTTCTAATGATACATTTGATTGTGATTTAGCTCAGTGGTAGAGTGCTTGCCTAGCAAGCACGAGGCCCTGGGTTCGATCCTCAGCTCAAAAAAAAAGAACATTTGAAAGTTCAGTCTATAAAGTCAGATAGTTATATAATTTCAAATATTTTCAAAAGGAAGTAGAAAAAGAATAGTTCAAAGTTTTGGATGATTACATTATGGACAATTTTAGTTTTATTTTGTCTTTTTTTTCCAGAGCTGAGGACCGAACCCAGGGCCTTACCACTGAGCTAAATCCCCAACCCCCAATTTTAGTTTTATATGTCATTAGAAAATTTGCCTCAAAATGTAAAGATTAATGTTGAATTTGCCTTTTTTAAATATTTGCTTCTGCATAAATTTCTTATAAAATACATTTATTTCTTTTGTTAAAGATATAACTCAATTGGTGGAGTGCTTGCCTCATACTCACAAGGCCCTGGGTCAGACTCTAGCATTGCACAAGCCTAGTGTGATGATACACACTTAAAAATCTCAGCACTATAGAGGTGGAGACATGAGGGTCAAGAGTTTAAGACCATTCTGGTATAAGGGGCCCTGTCTCAAAAATAATGAAGTAGTTGTTTCTTTAGAACATCTCTTAAAAATATTTAGCACCAAAATACTCCTGATAAGTTTACTTAAATGCTCATTTAAGTTTATTTAAATGCCATTTAAATTTGCTCATTACAGTATTATTAGTGACTAAACACAGTTTTCCTATCTGAATCTTCTTATGGAAGCAGATTAAATTTGGTATGTGACCTTTACACTATAATAACATTTGATCTACAGCTGAACAGAGAGAAAATGTAATCTCTTTTGTTTAGAGACAAAATATGCTGGGATACATAAGAACAGACAGGCCATGTACAGACTTCATGTGTGATGTAATAAAAGTATTGCCTACCCCTTATCGTGGACCTGCACCCAAGTCATAAAACCAAGCAAAACTGTAGGAAAAAAAAAAGTGCCAATTCTAAAATGAATCTGATTGACAGTTTATGTTTCCATGTCTATTTTTATTTTGTGCTTTGGGGAAAATCACTTGCGTTTGAAAATTTCATATGAGCATAGGGTTTGCTTGTAGGATAATAAATACATTATTAGGAACACTGAACACTTGGAGTGTAGAATTGGGAAGGCATAGAGGACATCATTTCTGTCCCGAGTGAACTTTAAGCACGTGGCTGGAAGCATGCTGTTCTAGATGGCAAAAGTGACAACAGCTGGAGGCAGGGCAGGGCTGAGCAGGACCACTGGCACCTCTGCTATCTGAGCAGTCAGGCTTTACCTAGAGTAGGCATTACCTAGAACATTCAAAACAGCCTTTTGATTAGTTGTAGATTGTTTCTAGAAACAAATCATAAGGCATCTGGGGAAATACCTCTAGGGGTTTGAAACAAACCTTCTATTAGTCATGAGCAATAGGATGAGTTAATAAAACCACATCTGGTGAATTATATTTCAAAAGCCTCATCCATTTTGCTTTGATATTACCAGGTGCTGAGCCAGGTGTTTTACATAAATTATCTCATTTGTTTTCTCTGACTGTAAGTGTTAAGGTAAGTATTGTCAATCCTGTCTTATAGATGAAGAAACAGAGTCTTAGAATGGATAAAGGGTTGCCTAGCGCTCCATGGATAGGGTCACATCCCCCCCCCCCCAACACAGAAATCTAGGGCATGATATTTCAAGGTGAAACATGAAAGATACAACAATAAATACAGACAGCAGTTACTGTGTGGCTGGAAATAAAGGACACAACGCAGCCTGATGTAGTGGGAACATTTATGGTAATGATACATGACAGAGAAATGAAAATGTGAGGGGTGTGTGTACTGGGTGATGAGGCTGCCTGGACAGAATGATATGGAAAAAAAAAAAAAACAGGTCGGAAAGAAGTACATATGCTGTTAGGTAAATAGGCGGATCTAGGAAATTATAGATGTGGCTTAAGGACCGCCTCGCTGGCCTAATACCTTTTGATGGATGTAGTTTCAAGCACATGCAGGTTTAAAATAATTTAGCCTTGATTGCCTGCGGATGGAAGTTGAGTTTTTGGAAGGCAAAATGTATTTTCTTCCCTCCTGGGAGCCTTGTGTACTGCATCAAAAGCCTAAATTAAAGGAATTGCATTGGCTTGTGGGTGTTGATAAAGTTACTATTTAAAGCAAACAGAAGACCTCAATTTTTCAAAAAAGGAGGTAGTTGGACGATAGAAAATCGTTAAGCTTGGACACCTGCTCCGAATTCTTGTTGGCATTTAGAAAAGGAATGAGCTATGTAAAACTTGTTTGAACTTTTTTTCCCTTGGATAAATGGAAGATGTTCATACCATAGTCTAGAAACAGGCATGTGATGAATTGACTAAATGATGTGTTAATTTCTATACAGTACAGCTACCAGGGAAAGAGGAGCTACTTTACTGGGGTTTCATAGTGAGGTGATTCAGATACACAGACTCATCAGTATGAGACAATACTGTAGACTTAAAATGATTCCTATTTGGAGGCTCAAAGATAGGCAGAGACCGGGCATGGCGATCTGAGGCAGCAGCAGTTGTATGTGGGAAAGCCTGCCCTGCTGTTCTTGAGAAAGGAATGCTGACTTCCTTGCCCTACTGAGGAATGGATGGGGCTGCTGAGAGTGTAAATTTCAAAGGTAGCCTGAGGAGGAGAAGCCTCCTTCTGCTGAATGCCTGTGGGATGGAGTCTGGAAGGTTCTTTGTGACTGGTAGCTGATTTTAGGTGAATTGGACCAATAGAAGTGTGATCAGTGTAACTACCCCAGCTACTTTAAGAAGCAAAGATCAGCAATGACTGCTATTAGGTTGCTTTTGGAATCAGTGGCAAAAGAGAGGAAATAAAGTTTAGCTTTCTGAGAGTACTGTGATCTCACAGTGCAGAACAAGGTAATTCAAGAAAGGGATTGACTTTCCTTGTCAGTAACATCATTGCAGTCATGGAAACAGCCTTGATTTGAGATTAAAAAAAAAAAAAAAAGCTCTGGAGGTGAAGCCCCACTCTCAGTGCTGACTTTGATTGTTACCCAAGTGTCAGTGGAAGTTAAAAATGTCTGGAGCCAGGAAATACGCTCTGACTTTTGGAAAATGCATAGCGAAGAAATTCAGTGGGTAGCTAGCTGGTTCATTCCAGCCATTGCTGTAAGAAACACCATGTGTCTGGAGGAGGTTCATAGGTACAGGAGATGACATAGGTTGTCTATCATTTTTTTCTTCATAGGAAAAAAATACATTTAAGTATTAATTTTTATTGTATATGCTCATTTGTGTGTGTGAGGATGTCAGATCCCCTGGAACTGGGGCTGCAGACAGGTGTGAGCTGCCATGTGGGTGCTGGGAATTGAACCTGGGTCCTCTCGAAGAGCAGCCCATGCTGTTAACTGCTGAGGCATCTCTCCAGCCCTATGGGAAAAATTTTATGTTCATGTGGTCAAATAACAAAAAGACTTTAAGGTTTATGTTTTGTAATTTGTGTAGCCAAATGATCAATTATATTTTTCTACTTCTCTGGAAGAAAAGGTTGCCCTATTTCTTTATCGGGAGGAGAGTTACAGAAAGTAAAAGGTTGAGTTTTTCTGTAGATCCTTAACCTTGATCTTAAATGCTATAATCTGGCTAATATTCAAAGTTGTGGTTATACAAAAAGAGTGTGTTCTGAGACAAGTCATGGAAGTCTGGCCACTCAGAAGCTGTGATGCCTTAAAAAAGGGAGTGTGGTTGATATATTGTGTACCCCAATAAACTTATCTGGGGGTCAGAGAACAGAACAGCCACTGTGGTAGCACATGCCTTTCATCCTAGTATTCCGGAGGCAGAGATCCGTCTTGATCTCTGTGAGTTCAAGGCCACACTGGAAACAGCCAGGCCTGGTGACACATGCCTTTAATCCTATCACTTGAGATCTCATGTCTTGCTTGGGAAAGATACGCCTTTAATCCCAGGAAGTGATGGCAGGAAGCAGAAATATATATAAGGCATGAGGAACAGGAACTAGAGGCTTTTAAGCTTTCAGGCTTTTAGCAGCACTTCAGCTGAGATTTATTTGGATGAGGACACAGAGGCTTCCAGTTTGAGGAAACAGGATTGGCTGAGAAATTGGCAAGGTGAGGTTAGCTGTGGCTTGTTCTGTTCCTTTGATCTTTCAGCATTCACCCCAATACCTGCCTCTGTGTTTTTTATTAATAAGAACATTTAAGATTCATGTTACAAGGAAGAAATGCTTTGGACATAAGCTGCTTCCTTTAGCTAATTTCCACGTTTCATCTTTTTTCATCCTGAAAAGTTCTTTGGTACTAGTGTTGTAGAACATACGTTGCATACAATAGATTAGGACAATAATTTTTATTGATGCTGACAATTCTAGATAAGAGAAAAAGAAGCTTTAGTATTCAGTAATAAAAGCTGTGTGTGTGTGTGTGTGTGTGTGTGTGTGTGTGTGTGTGTGTAAGAGGTAATGATTCACTTAGTCTTCTGGGGAGGGTAGGAATATTTGGTCAAAGTACCAATTGGTCGGTGGGGAAAGGAAGATACAACCACAAGGGATGTCTAAACAACATTCCTGTGTGGGACCAGCGTGCTCAGAGAGAGGGAAATCTGAACATTGTTGGCTGTTACACAATCGTTGCGAGAGCAAAGCTCTTTCCTCCTCGTGTCATATCATCTACCACAGAGCTGTGAGTTTCATAACTTAGCTGTCATAAGCATCTCTCTTCCAGCATTCCTCATGTTCCTTTATTTGAATAACCCCGCAATGATTTTTGAAATTTATAAACCCTATCTTGCATTTTAAATTATTGTTTAAAAATTTCTTTTGAGTTTTAGTAGTTTCAGAGACTATAATTCAGGACACATAAATATTGGTATACTTATGATCATAGGAGATCGTTCCATCTTCTAATATCTTCTTCAATTTCTTTCTTCAGAGACTTGGAGGTTTTATCATACACATCATTCACTTGCTTGGTTAGAGCTACCCTAAGTTTTATGTTATTTGAGGCTACTGTGAAAGGTGTTATTTCCCTGATTTCTTTCTCATTCCGTCACTTGTATATAGATGGCTACTGGTTTTTTTTTTTTTTGGTTTTTTTTTGTTTTTTTTTTTAGTTAATCTTGTATCCAGCCACTATGCTGAACTTGTTTATTAGCTGTAGGAGTTCTCTGGTAGAATTTTTAGGGTCACTTATGTATACTATCACATCATTTGCAAATAACTATACTTTGATGTCTTCCTTTCCAGTTGTCTTATTGTTCTAGCTAAAAATTTCAAGTACTATATTGAATAGACATGGAGAGAGTGGACAACTCTGTCTTGTTCCTTATTTTAGTGGAGTTTCTTTGAGTTTCTCTCCACTTAAATTGCTGTTGGCTATAGGCTTGCTGTAAATTACCTTTATTATGTTTATGAATGTATCGCTAATACCTATAAGACATTTATCATAAAAAGGGTGTTGGATTTTGTCAAAGGCTTTTTTCAGCCTCTAATGACATGTGGGTTTTTTTTCTTTCAGTTTATTTATATGGTGGATTACATTAATTGATTTTTGTATGTTAAACCATTCCTGCATTTCTGGGATGAAGCCTAGTTGATCATGGTCGATGATATTTTTGATGGTTTCTTGAATTTGATTTGCAAGTATTATATTGCATATTTTTGCATCTGTGTTCATAAGGAATATTGGTCTATAATTTTCTTCCTTTGTTGGAGCTTTATGTGGTATGGGTTATCAGGGTAATGGTGGCCTCATAAAATGAATTGGTCAATGTTCCTTTGATATATGGAAGATGTTTGTACCATAGCCTAGAAATAGGGATATGATAAATTGATTAAATAATGTGTTTATTTCTATATAGTACAGCTTCCAGGGAAAGAGGAGCTATTTAACTGGGGTTTCATAGTGAGGTGATCCAGATAAATAGACTTATAAGTGTAAGACAATGGTGTAGACTAAAGATGATTCCTATTTGGAGGTTCAAAGACAGAGACAGGGCATGGCGATCTGAGGTAGCAGCAGTTGCATGTGGGAAAGCCTACCCTGCTGTTCTTGAGAAAGGAACACTGACTTCCTTCCCTAATGAGGAATGGACTGGGTTATAGTTCCATTTAAATTATTTGTGTGGTATTGATTTAACTTTGATTAGTGATACCTATCAAGAAAATTATCTGTTTTTTAGTTTTTCCAATTTGGTTTAGTATGTCTTTATGATTATCTGGATTTCCTCAGTGTCTGTTGTTATATTCTCCTTTTAATTTCTGATTTTATTAATTTGAATATTCTCTCTCCATCTTTCAGTTAGTCTGGATGGGGGTTTGTCTATTAATTCACTTTAAAATATGTCAGTAGAATCTTAATATGGTTGAAATTTGACCTACTGCCATCCAATTAAAAGTTTCAGCAAATTTTTCTTTAACAATAATCCATAGTGTCCCTTATTCTTCTAATTTTTTTATTTTCTCAGTCTCTCACAATAGATTTTTAATCTTCTCTGGGATAAAACATCAACAACTTGAGGTTAAAAAAGCCCTAATATTATTTTATAATATTGCTACAAGTATATAATTTTATGCATAGTCATTTATAATCAATTATAAATATTAAAATGTATTTATCCTGTGAGTTTTATGTCTTGATTTAATATCTTTGTCAAGTTGTAGTTTAGCTGTAATGCTGCCCTCATTGAATAAGTTGGGAAGTGTTCCTCTTCTCTTTCTTTGAAGGAGACCATTGTCATTCAATTCAATCATTAATTGGGTGGGTCTAAGCTTATCATTTTATCACTTGTTCTTCTTCTCTTGTATTTGTCTGTGTCCTTAGATTATCTTTCTGTGTCTGTTTTGGGCATTATAATATTCATTCCCAGTAGTTCAGTATCTACCCTGGCTAATTACACCACGTGATATCAAATGTATCAAATGTAGAGAACTTATAACCAAAGGCTGGAAGGGTGACTCAATACGAAAAGCATTTGCTTTGCAAGCGTGAGGACCCAGCACCTGCTTAACTGCTGGTACACCTGCTGGTCTGCCTATAATTCCAGAAACCATCTGTAATTCCAGCAGGAACAATGGATGTCTTGGTAAGCTGGTTAGTTAGCTGAGCTGAATTTATAATTTCTGGGGTTAAGTGAGAGACTCTACCTTACACATGCACATTTATCTTCTGTTTTATCATTTATACTTGCATTTTTAAAGAAAAATTATTCAATATTAATGCATGTATATAATGTGTTTGGATCAAGTCTACCCCAATTCTCTTCTTCTCCAATTTGTCTATTATCCCCCTGCTAGCTGGTCTTTATTTTTTATTTTAAATCAACTTGATATATGTTAGAGTTATCTGTGAAGAAGAAAATCAATTGAGGAAACGCCTCCATCCAGATTTTCTGTAGACAAGTCTATAGGGTATTTCCTTGACTATGACTGACATGGTTGGCCCCAGGCCATGAATGGTGGTTTTATCTCCAGGCAGGTGGTCTTGAGCAAGGCTGTGAAAGCAGGTTGAGCATGCCAGGACGGGCAAGCCAGTAAGCAGCACTCCTCTATGGTCTCTGTTCCATTTCTTGCCTCTAGGTTCCTGTTCTGAGTTCCTGCTTTGGATTCTCTCTTACCTGAGAGCTGTAAGATGAAATAAACCCTTTTTTCCCAAAGTTCATTTTGGTCATGGTGTTTATCATAGCAATAGAAACCCTTAAGTAAGATGCCACACTACCGCTTTTTCTTTCCGATTTCATATCATTCCCATTTCCTGCCTCTTTCTCAATACCCACTGAATCTACTTGGTACTGTGTATATGTGTATTTGTATGGGACCATCTACTAGAGCAATGGCAGCCTTTCAGGGCCTTTATTCCTGAAAAAAAAAATGATTCTACCTTCCACAGAACCCATCAGTTGTCAGTAGTTCCTTATGTAGGGATGGGACTTCAAGAATTCCTCTCCTATCCATGCTGGGATTTGGCTGAGTTGATCTTGTTCATATTGTTTCAGCCATATGAGTTCAACATCTCAAATATGTTGTCTTGTCTAGCAAACACTGCTCTGTTTTAGACTTCTACTCCTTCTGGTTCTTCTATTCTTTCCACCCTCTCCTCTATGATAATCAGTGAGCATTTGTGGGAGGAGCTGTGGTGTAAATATCTCGTTTAGAGCTAAGCATTCTACTATCTCTTATTCTTCATGTGTTGACCTGTTATGGGTCTCTACTAGTCACCACCTATTGCTAAAGAAGTCTCTCTTCTAAGAGTTAAAAGATGTATTAATCATGGATGTATAGATAAGACACTAGGAGTCAGTTTATTGCTAGGTGCATTGGCATAATAATAGTACTAGATTATTCCCTAGGGCCTATGATACAGCCAGCTACATATTTGGGGCCCACTTAATGGTACCAGGCAAGGATTCCACATTGTGGAGTGGGCTCTAAATTCAACCAGGGAATGGTTGGTTACTCTCATAACATTTGTGCCACACTTGCATCTGTGGACAAGGAGATGTTTATTAGAGATAGAATTCTGGATTGGCCACTATGGTGGTTGGAATGAGAAATGTCTTCCATAGGTATTTGAACACTTGGTCCCCAGCTGGTGGGGCTGTTTGGGGAGACTTAGGAGATACAGTCTGGCTGGAGGACATAGGTCACTGGAGGCAGGCTTTGAGACTCTCTAACCTTGCCCTACCTTTTCCTCTACTGTTTGCTTGTGGTTCAAGATGTGAACTCTCAGCTGCTTGCCTTACTTCCATGCCTCCCCACCATGACCGACTCTTATCCCTCTGGAACCATAGACTCCAACAAATGTTTTCCTGTGTAAGCTTTCTTGGTAATGGTATTTTATCACAGCAGCAGAAAAGTAACTGGTACAGCTAGAACTAACCATTTAGTTCCTCTGACTTTTGGCTTCCTTTGCTTCTGATGAGAAATTCATGTTGATTCAAGTTATTGATCCATGGCATACAACAGCTTTTATTCTACTTCTTTTTGAGATTCATTTCTTTATGATAAGTTACCTAGGTTATGTTGAGTATGGAAATGATCGTTATTATTTGAGTTTAGGAACAAGAAATGGGAAAAGTGTGACATTGGCTGCTGCATTTTCTTGAATGCTGGTAAGAGGGTATACCCTTGAGCAAGCAACAACCAAATACTATTCATGGCAGCGCAGATAGCATGGACCACATGTTCACCGCCATCTACCTCTAAAGTCACACAAGCCGCATGGAGTAAGTAGCCTAGAAGGTGCTATGCTTGTGGTGGATTTGAATCTTTTCCAACGCGAGGAAAGCCAATATTTTAAGAGAAACTGGTAATAAATCTGCCCAGCTCTTGCCCTGCAGGAGACAGATATCATCTTGATTGTTGTACAGGTCGTGAGAGAAATCTGCCCCCGGAGGAGATAGTATCTATAGCTCCCGAGTTTATTTGTTATACAAACATCCTTGAAAATATACTATGAAACAAAAGCTGGAATAAAAGGTACAAAATGTACAATACCACAGAGAACTGAGAATTCTGGATATCTTGGTTTTGTTTATATATATATAGACTTTGATTATATATATATATATATATATAATCAAAATTACACACTTAGGGTCTTTGTTTTTCAAATACTTTACTCCAGTCTGTTGGATTTCAACATTAGGTATGCGGACACTCTGTTAATATCCTACATTAATAGAGATACAACAGGTTCTATTAATTTTTTTTTTCTGTGCCAGCAAGATGGCCCTTTCTGCCAAGCCTGACAACTTAATTTCAGTTCTCAGAATCTACATGGCAGAGGAAGAAAACTGACTCCCGAAAGTTGTCCTCTTACTCCCACATGTGACTTTGCATGCGTGTGCACCCATGATATAAGCAAATAAAATGTGAAACGGCATCTTTTCTTTCCTTTCTATAGATTCAGTAGTTTCTACTGATTTATCTTCCAATTCCCTAAATTTTTCCTCTGTCGCCCATAACCTCTTATTGAAGCTATCTAGTGATCTTTAAAATTTTAGATATTGCTTTTCTGGCTATAATATTTTCACTTTGTTATTTTTATAGCATGGAATTTATAAAGATGCTTATCCTTTCATACATTTCAAATGTGCTATTCTTTACCTCAACAGCATGGCTATCCCAGCTGCTTAAAGTTTTTGTCCCATAATCAAACACTTAAATCCTTTTGAGAATGGGATGTATTTGTTTAATTTTCTGTTGAGAATTGATCTGCTCTTCCTAGTTTTGGGCATGCTGTATAGTTGGTTAACACCATGGACATATAAATGTTGTGTTATGTGATTTGGGGGTCTGGTTGTAATCCTTCGGCAAGGCTGATGTTTATAAGGGAACTTTGACTGATGCCAGGTGTTCCGCCTTCTTCGGCTGTGACTCTTAACTCAGTGCTCACAGCACTTTCAACCCTAGCTTGAGTTTGCCTCACGTCTGGATAACTCAGGTGACCTTTCAAAGTCATCCGTGCACTGATTTGGGTGTTCCATGTTAGTAGGCTGAGAGGTGAGCCTGATGCTTGCTTATGGCACAAATTTGGGGGATCCCATTTTCTAACTCTCAATGCTATGGGATTCCCATACATTCTCCAGCCCAGATAATCTTCTTTGCCTTATTACTGTGGCTAGAAAAAAAAAAAAAGTTTTATATCTTCTGCCACTGGCAAGCCTGTGGGAGCCCACAGAGGTTTCCCAGTGAGATGTGAGCTTGCTTTACACAGCAGAGCTGAATAAGGGGATGGATTGACCACCTGCGTGGTTATCAGGTGATTGGAAGGGTCTGCATTTGGCTGTGCCAGGGGGAGATCTTTTGCTCCACTCCTTGGCATTTCTTTAAAAAGCCCTTTAGAAGAGACAGAAAGGGCCCCTGGATTAGGATCCAGGTCCTCTTGAGGCTATCCTGTGTTTCTGTCTTTTTCCCTCCACTCTATTCTTCTATCTGAATCTCTTATCACTCACTCCTCAAGAGTACCCTGTGGGAAAAAAGGTGGGGGCTGGTCCCCCCCCACCCATGAGCCACTGGTGTGACTGGAGCTCATCCTATGGCAAAGTTGTGAGGAATTTAAAAGGAAACCATTACCCAGTTTCTTTTTTCTGCTTCAGCTTTTTTGTGCAATCTTCATGCCTTTGTTTACTTTTCACAATCCTCAAGAGTCCCTGCTTCTGAAGGCCTCAGTAAGTTTGACAACAATGTTCTTAAAGCTAGTTAACTACAGGGACTAAGTGTGGGGTATCTGTATCCAGTGTTGAATCAAGAACAGTGGCCATCTTCTAAATTGTGTTAATAAGAATAATACTTATCTCTCTAAGATGTATCCTGAGAGAGAAAGTTGGGGGTCAGACAGAAAAAATAGTGATTTCATCTCTGCTTTCTTTTTCTTATTTCTTCTTATTTCTAGCTCTCTTTCCTTAAAAACCACAGCACCCACACATGTTAATAAAAATCGTACCTAGGCCAGTTCTCATGTCTTTCTGAGGGTTTTCTCGACTCTGTTAAAAATCCCATTTTCTCGGTAACCCACTTGAACTTAGTTATCAGGTAAAGAACGTTTGATAAACTAATTCTCTTTAAGGTGCTATTGTGTGATAATGCTTATCTCATTCCAATGCCTGCTTTAAAGTTTATTTTGGAAGGAGACTTTGTGCTAATCTAAAGCCTGATCTTTGGGAGTAGAATTTTTAAGTTTCAGCATTAGGTAATTATAGAGATACTTTCCTAAGCAGGATAAACAGGGAACTTCTACCCAAACACAAGGACAATCATGGCTACTTATTTTTATGTGGTCATTTATATGTTCACATTTTATAAGGATCTGTACAATAATTACAATATTACAATAGCACTAAAATATGTTTAGTTTCTATTCTAAACTTTTTACTTGATTTTTACAATTTAAGAGTAAAATATAGAAACTTCTCATGACCAGCCAGGACTATCAGCTTTGTTATTACATTCATGATGACATTTATGGTGTCATTAAATACTCCTGTTAAAGGAAAAGAGAATGATAAATGTAATGAATTGCGCAAAATAGATGAATGCTTAAATATAAGCTTAGTATTTTCATAAAAAATACACAGATACATTTTCCTACCTTCCACATCTATTTGAATGACATTTCTAGAATACGTATCTAATCTTGTAAATCACTTTCTTCATATTATCTAGAAAAAGTGCAAGAAAACATTGGTCAATGGCTTAGCATTTTGGAAAACACTCAATAGTCCTTAAAACTTAGCATATTACCCCTATAATTTTCTGTGAATTCTCCAGAAGACTCAAATAGTTCACTGTGTGTATGTCCTGAAAAGGTCTTCCATACAGTGTCCAAATAGCTAAATTGCAGCATCCTTCTTATGAGCTCCTTCAAGTACCAAAATGTCTTCCTCAGGCTTTGCCTCTTCAGAGTCAAAGCAAATCTTAATTTAATGCCTGTCTAAAAGGAACATGATAAATGAAGAAGGAAACAGAAAGAGAAGACAGTAAGATGATTAGATCAGGAAATATCCCCCATAGGCTTATTGTTTTGATGGCTTTTCCCCAGCCGCTGTGCTGTTTTAGGAGGTGCTAAACGCTCCAGGCTGTAGGCATAACTGAGGAAATAGGTCACTGGGAACATGGTTATGAAGTGTGAGCTCAGCATTTTATACCTAGTGCCTGATCTTCTCCTTCTCTTCCCTCAACTTACACTTCTCCTCTCTCTCCTCCTGCTTCTGGCCTGCCCTGAGGTAGAAAAGCTTCTCTTCCACATAGTCAAGACACACATAAGTCCCACGGTGCCAAACCTTCCTTCAGGCCCAAATTAATGGAGTAAACTGACCAGAGAATGAAACCTCTGGAATCATAAGCCAAAATAAACATTTCCTCCTTTGACACTGTTCTGTTAGATATTTCACCACAGCAACAAAATGTCTGGCTAACCCACTAACTCATGTTGGATCCATAGAGGCCGTACATGAGAGAGAAAGCCTAGTGTTGTTTCAGAGAAATCGGTAAGAGTGAAAAGGAGAGCACCAGAGCCACGGGGCCTGTTCTGTAGTAAGAGGAAGCTCGTGTGTTGGTGTTTATTCTTCAGCAGGAACAGAAGGACTCGTCCAATCAAGGGAGAGAGAAAGGCAGGCCTGGAGAGACACCATGACCACCTAGCTTGAGGTACAGGTGGCCTAAGCTCATAGGTAAAGTGGGAACTCTCTGCAGGCAACCATACTCTTGAGGAGGAAGCTCTCCTCTCAAGGCAATGCTCAGACACAGTCGTTGAGGAGGAATAGTGGGTACTGGCATTTCCTTTTGGCTGCTTTCTTAAAACAAACAAACAAACAAACAAACAATCCACCAAAACCTCATAACTAAACCAAAACAAAAATCAAAATAAAAAAAACAACAACAACCAAAAAAACCAGCCTTTGAGAATGCATTCCACTTGCAGGGTTGATTTCTTTGAAAGACTCTCAGAACAGCAAGCTACTTAAAACAGTAAGTGCTTATTAAGTGCCCAGGGTGTCCAGACAGCTCAGCAAAGAGCTGTGTGCTGTGCTATGGGAAGGCTCAACAAACAAAGGATCTGCTTTAGGCAAAACTAATATCTCCTTTGTGTATATGTGTGCAAGACTTCAGCTGGGCTGAAATAATGTGTTTTAAGCTTAGCCTGGAAGAAATTCACGTTGCGAAGAAGTCTTAAATAATGTTGGGGGAAAACCCAACAAAGACTAGAAAATCAATCAAGGTTTAGAGGTTAAGGTAGGTGAAGCATTTTCCCTTGTGCTTTATGCGGTTTTCTTTTATCCATCAAGATGCTGGGCTAGATTCTACCATACAAGGAATAGAAAATTACCAACCTCATTTGGGAAACTAGCCTTTCAATCAATTCAGTTAAATGAGTATTTTCAAATGCCTTCCATGTGTCCACTCTGGTGCCAAGAGTGTGTAGGATAAAGGAGAATTCTTGGCATCATCTTGCCTTTGCAAGCTTACTGGAGGAGAACAGATGAAGCAGTGTGGAGAAATAATGAGAAGACTTATAACAGACGTCTCTAATACACTTAGCAAAAGTGCAGAGAACACTGATATATGCAACTACCGCATGAATTCTCAAATTAGACCAGCTGTGCGATAGTCAAGAGCTTGGATGACCAATGCAAAGGCTTTATAATCTAGGGCTCCATGGATTTGCACCTGTTCTTAAGAGCCTTACTTTTTCCCTTCTGGTTTCTGGGAACTCTCATGTGATTTGGTATCACTGATAATGGTTTTATGGTTACTGCTCTGGCTGTGGTGAAGTTGGGACTCTAAACTTCCCAGAGAGGGTTGGGTTTCTCCTAAATTGACAAAAAGAAAGGAACAGAGCAGCCTCTAAGCCTTGAGTGGCTGTGTCTGAAACAGCTGAAATGGGCATTGGGACAAATCACATATTTAGTGTATGTAGGACTGTTACAATTGGTAGTTTAATTTGAGGTTGGGAGAAGACATTTTATTCTCCTCTAATGATAGTGGTGCCCATGAATCTGAGGTGACTTTACCTTAGGTGAGCCAGGCTGTGGCACTTCAGTTTCACAGGAAGAGCTACTCCATGTCTCAGCATGTTTCTTAGGAATGTCCCTTAGACCTTTGATTGCAAGGGGCAAAGTTAGCCAAATGAAATGATATTTACTTAAAACAATACATGTGCAAACAAGTGGGGTCTTGGGAGAATGAAGTCGGCAACTGGAAAGCTGAGGAATGGAGACTATGGCTCTCTGTCTCCACCTGCCTGGAGTTTCTTGTTTGTCTGTGAATGAAATGTTAGTACACAATAGTCGGAAAGGCACACTCGGGCCTCACCTCTGCATGGACTTTCAGTAGAAGCCTCTGCTCCCTAACTCTAACTCTAGGAAACTCAGTGCAAATTCTCAGGGAAGAAGCAGTTTTAGAGACTGGTGGCCCTGTTGCCCAGTCACTGTGTCATAGAAACAGGGTCATATCTAAATACATCTCTATCAACCTTACCCCAACAGTAAGTGATCTATGATACATTCGATGATGTCAGCTGCACAGGGATCCCCAAAGCTACCCATAGAACTGCAGGTTGACATCAGCTTGTGGGGCAACTTTTCCTGCCAGTCACATCACCTTCTTAGCTCTTTCAGAAGCAGGGTGACTCATAGCATTTGCCAAGTACACAGTTTGAGAGTTCTCTCATTGCTCAAGGGCCTCAAGGATCTTCCTGATGAATTCCAAAGTCACCTTTAGTGTCTGTGTTAAGAAGTTTTGTGGAAGTGAGTTAGAAAAGGAAGCATGGTGGCCTGATTAGGTATCCCAGGATTCTGAGTAAGCTCATAGTAATCTAGATGCCTGCATAACCTGGGTACACAGGGAGGGCTGAGTAAGTTACAGGACTGTTAAAAAGGGCAGGGGAATATGGTATAGTTGATACGAGAAATGGTGGTCAGTGGGGAAGAGTCTATGACTTTTGTCCCCACACTTGTTTTTGGAGGCAGTCTTGTGTTGCCCAGGCTGGTCTGAACTCAATATATAGTGAGGCTAACCTGGAATTTCTGATCTGCTGACTTCTACATCCCGAGTGCTCAGATTACAGGCACACACCTCAGCCAGTGTATGTGGTCCAGTGAATCAGACCTAGGGCTTCATGCATGATCCACAGACACCGAGCCACCTCCTCAGGTCCTCCCCATACATCTTATGGAATGCCAATTAGAGCAAACACAGCTCTGTCTTGGAAATGAGGGAGTGATTTTGATTCATTCTCTCTGTACACATTGTCTCTGCACACCTTCATCAGGCACTGTGATGGTCCTGTGCATGGGAACAAACTCCTGCATTTTAATTGGACTCCTTGTGTACCAGATTGACCACACAGTCTGAAGGGCAGTGTGGGAATTAAAAATACAGAGCCCTTCTTCCAAAAACTATTATGAGTTTTCAAGGTGGTGAGAAAGCCTTTTGAAGTCTAGTGCCCTGCACAGTGAGGAGCTTGCATGAGGGTGGAGCCACCAGACTGGGGAGCTTGGACAGACAGGTGTAATTATAGCCCTTAGTGTCTTATGAAGATGAGAGGGGGATCTTTTTCTTTCTATGAAGATGATACTAACATGACTGAGGTGATTCCACCCTTTCCAATTATGCCTCAAAGAAAAAAAGTTCACATTAGAAAAAGTTACACTAGAAAACTATTTGTAATTCAGACATGCTGTAATCCAGTTGCGGTATTAGGAGATCTGCAATCATTAAATCTTTATTTAATTATAGAAAGTTATTCTAACAGATTTCATATTAAATCCCCCTTTCTTACATTTTCTTGTTATTATTTAAAAGTCTGAGGTGATAACATTTATGAACTGCTTTTTGTAGGAGATTTTACACATACCTAATTTTGGTTGACTTTATACCCTATACCATAATAGTTTGCAAACTAACAACTCAATACTTTTAGCCAAGAAAGAAATCTGGCCAAGATGCTTCAAAGGGATGGCTTGGTTTATAAAACCTGAATTTATTATGCAAAACTAGGGGAACCAGTGTATCCTGAGGGGAAAATGGCAGTTCTCTACAAGCTGTATAATGTACCTTAAAATAATTTAAGTAATATGTTTCATCCCAGGATTTTCATTAACTCAAGCAGCATGTATTATAAAATATATCCAGCTGACATATCATAAAAATTCTGTAATATTTAAAGGAAGAGCTTATATAAAACATCTCTATGAAAAAGTTTCAAAGAAGAAAACAGAGATTTCACATAATTGTTAGTAAAAGTATGGTAAAATCATCCATTGTAACATCAGTATTTGGCCTGAAATTTATTAATGCTGTTATACTGGGAAGGTCATCTTCTTTTCCAGGACTAAGCTTTTTTCCACTGTGTGCTGTGGATACAGCTCTGTGTGCTGTGAATGTATTGCTCTGATTGATTGATAAATAAAACTGTGATTGGCTGGTAGCCAGGCAGGAAGTATAGTGTAGGCAGGATAAGGAGAGAGGAGAATTCTGAGAAGAGAAGGCTGAGTCAGGAGATGCTGCCAGCCACAGCTGTCATGAGAAGTAAGAAGTAAAGTACCAGTAAGCCACAAGTCACATGGCAACTTATAGATTAATAGAAATGGGTTAATTTAAGATATAAAAACTAGATAGCAAGAAGCCAGCCATGATCATACAGTTTATAAGTAATATAAGTCTCTGTGTGTTTACTTGGGTCCAAGTGGCCGGCCACAGGGCCACAGGAGCTGAACAGAACCAGGAAAACTTTAGCTACAACTGTGGGCATCCATGGGTGCATGCTGTGCTCTTTTGGGGCTTTTCCACTTGCAAATGCTACTGTGTGTGCAAATGCTACTGTGTCTGGCATAGAGGAGGCCCTATCTCATGTGCAGTTAGGAACAGCATCTTCGGGATTCAACTTGCCATCCACAAGTTGGTCCAGTCCTGGCTGGATCCTAAACAATCAGCAGGAGTTGTCCTGATGATACGGTGAGGATGCCCTTCCCTCTGCACTCCTTGTCTGGTGTATGACAGAGATGAATAAGGTCTGGGTAAGCAGAGGTCTGAATCTTTGTTCCTGTTTCCATTTCATAGTCAGTGTGGTTGGTCTGCTGCTATCCAGGGTTTCTTCCAGATGGACTTTCAATTCTGGTTCCCACCTGAATTTTCTCCTGGAACTAGATCATAGATTGAGGGGGTAGGCTATGAATGATTCTTATTTCCAAGCTTCTAACACCTATTTCTCTCTGGGATACAATTTTGCTTTGAGTAGCCTTCAATGAGACTTGAATTTCTGGTGTATTCTGAGTCTGCCTCCTACTGGACTGGATAACTCTCCCATTGACTGATTTTTTTCTTTTCTTTTTTTTTTTTAAGTGTATATGCATATATGTGGTGTGTGTGTGTGTGTGTGTGTGTGTGTGTGTGTGTGTGTGTGT
>CABHPH010151793.1:7692-22422 GCA_902168325.1 Peromyscus nudipes
CATCTATCATCATCAAATGAAGCTTCCAATACTGGTAACAGATTACATCTAATTGAGTTGTTGGCCAAAGGGGTCCCATGGGAACCCTCAAACAACCCAGACTGTTGCCGAGGATATTGGTTGCTCTCCACAAACTGACAATAAGGCTTTAGTGTTCATGGTACTGGAAGTCATTCTGAATGCTACCAAAGGAGAAGGGGAAACACCAACCCAGCTACAAAACCTTAGATCCTACAAAGGTGACCTATCTATAAGATACACTGGTGCGATGGTGGCACAAAATTTGTAGGAGTAACCAAGCAAGTTCTGATTTGATTTAAGGCCTACTCCATGAGATATAACCCATACTTAATACTTTTTATGTGGCCAAGGATCTAGGACTAGATAGGCCAGGGATCTATAGTAGAGCCAATTACTACTGTAGACCTAAAGGGATATAACAATTAAATGATTCCTAATGACATTCTGCTATACTCAAGATCAGTACCTTATTCAACCATCATCAGAGAAGCTTCCTCTGCAGCACATGAGAACAAATTCAGAGACCCACAGGCAGACAATATGCAGAGAATGGGTGACCTTGAAGGAAAACTCAGCCCTAAATGGGATGTCTCCATCTAATCCTTCTTATCAGGCCTCAGGGAACCCTGTGGAAGAGGAGGCAGAAAGAGTATAAGAGTGAGTAGGTCTGGAGAACACCAAGGAAACAAGGCCTTCTAAACAGCAGGACTTATGCACGTGTGACCTCACAGAGACTGTGACAACATGCACAGAACTTTCACAGGTCTGCACCAGATGAGGTCCTACAGCCCCCATCCCTAACCCAGAAGCTGCCTCCAGTTGATAACCACTTGCAAATGAAAAATTAGTTTCCTCCAACGGAATCTCACTGGGGAAACAAACTACTCTAAAGGGTAGGCCCCATACCCAGCAGTAAATGGCCAACACAAAAGAAACTCAATGGCAAATTTGGAGGTTCTTAGCCTCATAATGTTGAGACAGGGCATTTTTTTAAACTTTTAGGTCCTTTACCTGTGTGTATATATTATGGCTTCTGGTTTTGTGTTGTTAAGAGATCCCTGTGTATGCAAACCTGTGTCTCTGCATCTATATGTGTTTCTTTTTGCTTTTCCTTTGGTTCTTTTTCTTCTGTTTGTCTTATCATATTCTGATTTTTGTTTTGTTTTATCTTATTTTATTATTATCCTTTAGATACGTGTTTGTTTCCTAATGAGAGGCATAAAGGGTGTGGATCTAGTCAGTGGGCGAGGTGGGGAGGAACTGAGAAGAATATGGGAAGGATAAACCATAGTCAGAATATATTGTATGGAAAAACCTATTTTCAAAAAGAGAAAAAAACTACATTGCATATTGAACACTTCCTCTGCTCAATCATGCTTTCACAGGAGTTGATCCCTAAATGCACTCTGCATTTGAAATCTCATCTTACTGTCAGAGATTCTTCATGGAGAAGTCAGTGCTAGACATGGTACACAGGAGCAGAAAAGATCTTTGGAATTGGATCATTCACTATTTTTATGAGAATGGGGACTCCTCATTGGTTATTAGTTAAGCTAGGCATTGCATGAATTACTTTTCTGTTTCTATGATAAAAATATCATGACCAGGGGCTACTTAAAAAAGGAAGAAATTATTTGGCTTATGGTTCCAGGGGGATAAGAGTCAATCATGGTGGGTAGGCATGGCATCAGAAAGCTGAAAGTATACACCTCAACCACAAGTATGAAGCATAGAGAGTGAGAACTGGAAGCAGAACAAGACTATATAGTCTCAAAGCCTGCCCCCACAGTGACATACTTCTTGCAGCAATGATGCCCCTCCTAAACCTTCAGAGAAAGTACCAGTAAGTGGGGAGCAAGTATTAAAATATGTGAGCCAATGGGGGATTTTCTCACTCCCACCATTACAGGTCTCTCCTGGAACAAACTAATAATCAGCTCATTTAAAAGGTACTCCAGAACTGAGAAGGTGATCCCATTTATGAAAAGGAAGATTCCAGAGAGCAATGGGTTATCAAGAGTTTATGGTAAAACTCAAATGCCTCTGAATCCTGTGAGTTTACCAAAGTGTTCTACCTTGTAAGAATTAGTTCTCTATCCCTAAACACCTTCTACTGACAAAAAGGCCCTTCACTAGGATTACAATGAAGCATAACTTTGATGAAAAATGCTTAGCCTGATAAGGGAAGAAAGGGATTGCACTCTAAAGAAGCCAAAGTAATGAGCCAGTATATATCAGCAGGATCTCAGAGAGCAACACATAGAACTTATAAAGGCAAGGCAATTGGAATGTGGAAGAATCTATGGAGGAATTTACACCCTGGTAAGGATCCCAGAAGATGGCATGAACTCCAAATAACATAGAAAAGATGATGGCCCATATTGGGTGAAATGGAAATGCTAAAGTAGATAGTGGAAAAAATATGTAAAGGCTCAGAGAAATAGTCATGGTAGATTTGATCTGTTACATTAGGTAGGGAAAAACTCAAGTGGTTATGATGCACAGAATGCACGTGGAGGTGCACTGTGTGTCAAAACTATAGGAAGTGTTCTGATGGCAGGGGTGGCAACAATCTTAAGAGGCGTATCCACTGTATATGCTAGGGTTGGTGTAAGGGAAGCAGTCACCAAATCTAGATGAGTGACGTCAAGGTGTATGAGCAGATGCCAAAACCATAGGAACCAAATGTAGAATTTAATGACTAGCAAGGGCAGCATGGTAGCCGATGCGTTCTGATCCACAATAGTGTTAGGAAGACCACTATCAGAACGTAAAATTGTTAGTAAAATCTTCATAGGCAAAATAGTCTGGTAGTGAACAAGGGTGCTACTTGGTTTTGTACAAATGGAAAAAATAACATCAAATTACCGTGACACTACAGAACTCTCCCTCAATAAATAACTTATAATTCCTTGGCCAATTCATAAACCTAAGTTAGTTTTCTGACCTAAAACCATTGAATAAAATATATTGCTCCATAGAAAGAAGGTCTGCAAAATCAATTGTACATCACAACTATTTCCCTAATTCTTTCCCAAAGATGCTTGTACCCATTCATAAACAATGGTACAGCAGGAAAAGGAAAAAAATCCAGGCATTTAAAAACTTTAGGACTATGGTGTTGAACTAACATTATCATCCAGAAATCTGAACTGTTATTATCATGTCCATTGAAAGAATAAAAGCTTGCAAGTGTGGTAACATTTTACTTGTGCACCCCAATAAAGTTTATCTGGGGATCACAGGAAAAAGCCAGCCACTATATTAAACATAGAGGTCAGGCAGTGGCACACACACCTTTAATCCTAGTATTGAGGAGGCAGAGATCCATCCAGATCTATGTGAGTTCAAGGCCGCACTGGGGTACACAAATAAAATATCATCATATACAAGGACTATGGAGTCTTGACCTAGGATCTAGCTTACAGAGGATCAACCAGATTTGTGGATACAATTGATCATCATCTCCACATTATCAAATGTATCATTGACATATTTAGCAGTTAAAGCCATGACAACACTGGGTTCCTGCAGCTAAAACACCAGCTTAGAAGCAACATTTGGTGAAAATGGAGAAACTTCTTTCAGAATGCCATACATTGAACTGCTTCACAGCTCCCATTTGGTATTGTAACTACAATGGGAAGTATAGAGAAGAATAGAAGCCAAAGAATTGAAGTAAACAAGAGCCAAAGAATTGAAGCAAACAGCTGTGTCTCTCTCATGAATCATATACTTAAGTCCTTATCTCCAGTGCTTTAAAATTTTAGAGACCACATTAGGAGCTAGTGTCTTTACAAAAGTAATTCAGTTAAAATTGGTTCATTAGGAAGGCCCTAATTTAATATAAATGGTATTTTTAAAATATTTCTTTACTTTTACATTATGTGTATGGATGTTTGCTTGGATGTATGTCTGTGCACCATATGCATGCAAGGCCCAGGGAGGCTAGAAGAGGGTGACATATCCTCTGGAAGAGGAGTTGTGGATAGTTGTTAACTGGGTTGTAGGTGCTGAGAACTGAACCCACATCCTCTGAAAGAGCAGCAAGTGCTCTTTACCATGGATCTTTCTCTACAGCCCTAAATGTTATCTTTTCAAAAAGAGAAGAAATTTGGGCACAGACACATACACAGGGAAGATAATACAAGACATAGAAAAATACACACACACACACATACACACACACACACACACACACATCCATGACATGAAAATAGAAATGAGACTATTTGGAAAAGGTAAGGGATAGTGGAAGATTGGAGGGAGGGACAGGAGAAGGTGGCAGGGAGTGAATATAGTTAAAGTACATGATATCATTGACCAAAATATCATTAAGAAGCCTGTCAATTTTTACATTTATATGCTATACACAAATTTTAAAAATAACTATACAAAAAGATGGAAACGATCTGCAAACCATGAAGAGAGATTTGGGACAGGTCTTTTTCCTCACAGGTCAACCATACTAACACCTAAATCACAAACTTCTAGCACCTAGTGCTATTAAAAAGTTAATTCCTTTTTCCAATCATGGTCTCAACATCTCTCGCTCATACAATCCCTCTTCTTTCTTGCCGATTGGACTCCCGGAGCTCCACCTGGGGCCTGGCCATGGATCTCTGCATCCACTTCCATCAGTCATTGTATGAGAGTTAGGGTGTTTGGCCATCCGATCACCAGAGTAGGTCAGTTCGGGCTTTCTCTTGACCATTGACAGTAGTCTACTGTGGAGGTATCTTTGTGGATTTTGGGGGGACAAATAGCCAAACTAGTGGAAACACATGAACTATGAACCAATAGCTGAGGAGCCCCCAACTGGATCAGGCCCTCTGGATAAGTGAGACAGTCGATTAGCTTGAACTGTTTGGGAGGACCCCAGGCAGTGGGACCAGGACCTGTCCTTAGTGCATGAGCTGACTCTTTTGAGCCTGGGGCCTATGCAGGGACACTTTGCTCAGCCTGGGCAAAGGGAGGAGGGGACTGGACCTGCCTTGACTGAATCTACCAGGCTGAGCTGAATCCCCAGGGGAGTCCTTGCCCTGGAGGAGATGAGAATGGGGGGTGTGTTGGGGGGGCGGGAGGAGGGAGGACAGGGGAATCCATGGCGGATATGTAAAATTAAATCAAATTATAAAATTAAAAATAATTTAAAAAAGTTAATTCCTGTTTTCAAGCTATACCTCTCTGGTGCTTGCTTACAAAAATCCTAACAAACAAACATGCCACTTATTATCACTCACATCTTAGGGTTTCTATTGTTGTACTAAAACACCATGACTGAAAGCAACATAGGGAGGAAAGGGTCTATTTCTGCTTACAACTCTCAGGTCACACTCCATCACTGAGGGAAATAAGGGAAGGAGATCAAGGCAGGAACCTGGAGTCAGGAACTAAAGCAGAGGCCATGGAGGACTTCTGCTTACCGATTGCTCAGTCTTCTTTCTTAAGCACCCAGGACCACCTGCCAAGGAGTGGTACCACTCACAATAGACTGGGCCCTTTCACATAAATCACCAATTAATAACATGCCCTACAGGTTTGCCTACATGCCAATTTTATAGAGGCATTTTCTCAATTGAGATTCCTTCCTTTCAGATGACTCTAGCTTATGACAAGCTGACATAAAACTAGCCAATACAACCCACAAGCCCTATTGAAATACTTTGTACTTCCTATCCTTGAAATACTGAGCTCTGTTAACTTAGAGGACATGACTGTCCAAATGGGAAAACCTACCCCAATAGACTAAATGGGCACTGACTCATACACAATAGCTGCAACTTAGGTACTTGGAGCCTCTTATTTCCCATGACAAGCGATAAAGGTGTCATATGGAGAGAAATCAACTTGAGGGAAAAAATAGAACTACCATGAAGCAATGGTATGGAATGTAGGTAATCTACTGGAACATCTCTTTACAGTCCTTTACCTAAGTATGAGTATAATTAAACAAGTAAGGCAATGGTTGCCTGAAGAGATGTCAAACCTTCAGGGATGAGGATCATAGAGGAAGTAACTGAAGATGAGATTATAAAACAGATAGGGAAAGGGGGACAAGGTATCAAATTGAGAGCTGAAATACATCCAATCAACATCTTTCTCCTGCCGTTTTTAAGTTTCTAAGGCTAATGACTCTTAGAAGAACTATGTGGGGAATGGGTGTGAAACCACATGGCACAGGGAACAGTAGATAAAATTGTACACACATGGATGTGTTAGCTAAGGCCTGTCTCCAATACAGTACTTGTTGCCTAGATGAAGGTAGTCAACAGAAAGACTCAGCCATAGATCTCTGCCTCGCCTGATGTGACATCTTTCCCCACATTTGGTTACTGACAGAAGCTGGGTATGGTGGACAGCCATTTCAGCCTACCAATGAGCAGCAATCACAGGCAATACTCTCTTTAAAGGTAATCAGCTGAGTGTCAAACTTGAATCACAGTTCAACTACTTTCCCAATCCTTGCTTTCACCCCCGCCCCATTCCTTTTACAAGCACTGATAAATAATAAATATCCTGCCCTTAAAGTTCATTTCGGCAACTTCTATATAACACAATCTGAGATAGTATGAAGAAGCTATGCCATCTGAGGAATACTGAAATATTCGTGGAATCTCTGAAAAGAGTTAATTTGAAAGTGACATGAGATCTCTTTTTAAATATATCAAGACTTGTCACAAGGTATCAGAAACAGTAGACTCTAATAAGCTTACTCTGGGTGGCTCCATGAAGCAAACTTAGGCAGGCCCAGCTGAAGGGTTCCATAAGCAGATAGATTTGGGCTTAAAAGAAAGATTCTGGTATTTTGAGTTGTATGAAAAACGAGACAGTCCAAACATGAAATCTTGTCCTGGAAAATGGGTGATGAAACCTAGAAAAACCCTCATAGTGTGATGGTAGCATTGTTATCCTTAGAGTCAGGTCAAACAGGCTAGATGACCTCAACAATTTTGCCTATTTGGATACTCACTGGGACCATACAATGGCAACAGACTTCCTTTATCATTTGTGCCCTTTGGTGCTTACAAAAATTACTAAAGTAAGCTGTTATTAGTAAATTTAAAATCATCATCAGAGCCGGGCGGTGGTGGCGCACACCTTTAATCCCAGCACTCAGGAGGCAGAGCCAGGCGGATCTCTGTGAGTTCGAGGCCAGCCTGGGCTACCAAGTGAGTTCCAGGAAAGGTGCAAAGCTACACAGAGAAACCCTGTCTCAAAAAACCAAAAAAAAAATCATCATCAGGTTATAAATTGAAACATGAAAGTCTTCTGTCTCCTCCAACATTCCAAACTTCACTGCCAAGAAGCAATGGGATTTCACATGCAACCTCCAGACATCCATCTGGCCACCCACTGTTTTAAACACCATGCTATTCTTCAGTGTATTTAATTACCTTTCTCTCACTCTCTCCAATCCTGTGAACTATATCTTAACATATCTATTTAGCAGATGATGAAACTAAGGCAAAAGAATGAATGTCCCATGTCCAAAGACACCTGATATTAATAAGACCACAAGTCAGAGCCATGGTATCTGGATTCCTTGCCTTTCTAATTTCCTTCTACTCTAATCTAGAGTTCTGGACACTCTTCCTGCCCTTATTTTCCTACTATAAAAATCTTGCCTAAAGTCTCAGATAGGCTAGATAGCAAGTCTTCTTTCTGAGTGTAGTGCATTTGTAACATGGCAAGCATAAGAGGAGCTTCTAGCATCTGTCAAAAGCTAAATGGGTCATTTGAGATTCTATCCATGACCTTGGCATCATTGAAGTTGGTTCCTAGACAACAGAGAGCTGATTAGCCTAGCAAGGGTTTGCTATAAATAATACCCTTGAGGCAGTTTTATATTAGAGGTAAGGAAATCTTCTGGAAAATTGATGGTACCAAGACCATTGGCATCTATGTTGTATATAATAAATAAGGAACAGTCACTACTTTAGAGCTACTTTTCATCTATGGAATGGTGTTTTGTAGAAACTGTTTCATATTCAGGGCAATAATTTGAATCTTAAATGTCTCCCACAAGACTATGTGTTGAAAATTTAGTTCTTAAGCAGATGCTATGGGAAGGAGGTTAACTTTTTAAGAGCTGGGGTCCAGTGAAACATATTTAGATAATAAGCTATGAGACCCCAGTCTCTTACTCTTTCAATGCTTTGCTTACTGGTCATAAACTAAGCAGTTATATTTGGCCATGTACTCCTTAGCATTGCCTTCCAGAATTATCAGCAACATCCTACAAGGAATGGAACCACCTGATCGTGAACTACAACCCATAAAATTGTGCACCAAAATAAACTCACTTTCTGAGTACTGAGATGACTATTTGACATTAATACACACACACACACACACATATATATATTTATATATATATATTATATATATATGGCAAGGTGGAAGTATCGTTACAACTGTTTTATGGGAGGAATTTGAAAGTTTGAATAAGCAAGCTAGAAAAAGCCTAGAATGCTATAAACAGAGCTCAGTGGGTTATTCTAGGAGGGCCTAATAAGACCAGACTGTGACAAAATATGTAAAGACTATGCTAATGAGGGTTAAAATGGAACTGAAGATTGTATTAGGAAGTGGACTGACAGACTTACACTGTGGCAAAGAATATGCAGGCAGCCCCCAAGGCTTTGTGGGAGGCTGAGGTTAAAGTAATTGACTGATTGACTTGAAAGAAGAAATTTCAAGGTAGCAAAGCATTCAGGAAACAGTATGTGTATCACTAATTGTTTCTAACCAAACTTACTGTGAGAATCAATTACAAAGGAGCAGAATAGAAATATGTGAAAAATTCATAGTGTAGCCAAAAAAAGAAGACTGTAATAGTATGACCAAAGAGGAAAATGTCGTTAATGGCCTATAAAAACAACTCGAGCCCTTTATACAAGGACAGTAGGAAGGATGCCTTGATGGAATCTAAGAAATATGCAATGGCTGTTGCAGAGTGAGAAATGGAGACGTCTACATTGTGTTTTGAAGGCTTCCCAAGGCATCAGAGTTTCAGAAAGAAGCCATGGCGGCCCTGAGCACCCAATGCCTAGGGATTAATTTCCTTGTTATCATCTTGTAAGACAATCAGAATCCACAGCAGCCATGGTTCAAGTGAGCTGAGAAACAGTTCATGTTGACAGCAGACCTTGGCATTAATGTGATGATGATTTTGTGCATCTGTAGAATACAGGGGTTATGAGGCATAGAGGTTTCGATTGGTATTTCAAAAGAAAGCCTGGGTGGGTGGCTAAGCAGTTTATTACAGAATCCAAGGCCATGCAAGGATTCACCCACATGGTGATCCATAGAACTGAGAGAAGGAAGCCAAAACTTCAGTGGAGATCCCAAGAAGGTATAGGCACTTATAACGAGTAATGTCTGCTGACAGACTCTGCCAGTGATCAGAGCCAGCCATGGGTTGTAACTAGAATGGCTGTAGGGACAGACTTTCCCAGCCCTTTGGGAGTAAACATCCTACCACTGTGTATTAGATGCTACATATGGAGATTTAGGATTTTTTATTAACTTTTATTGATTCTTTGTGGATTTCACATCATGCATTCCAATCCTACTTACCTCCTGTCCCCTCGAGTCCTCCCTCTGCCCTTGCAGCCTCTCTCCCAAATCAAAACCAAATTTAAAAGAAAAACCAAAAACCAAACAAACCAAAGAAACAAAAGATGAAGAAGGAAGAGGAGGAGGAGGAGGAGGAGGAGGAGGAGGAGGAGGAAAATCTGTCATGGAAGCTATAGTGTGATCCACTGAGTCACACAGTTTACCCTTTAGTCCATTCATCTTTACTTGCAAGTGTTCATTGCCATGAGTCATTGGTCTGGCTCAAGACCACTGGTTTCTGCTACACCACCAATAATGGGCTGTCACTGAGACTCCTCTTAGACATTCTGTTGTTCTATGTCATGGAGATCCTGCAGTTTTGGATCTATACGTTTGTTCCCTTCACATGCTCCAACAGTTCATAGATTCAGTGGACATTGGGATGGGCCAATTCATGGCCCTGGATCTGGGCCTGGGTGATAGCTGGATTGGTCAGCCTGCTAGCTTTCCCTCATTGTCACTACCAGAACAAGCTCTCCAGCACTGCCTTGACTAGTTCACCCAATGCAGCTGACAGCAAGGAGCAGGGCTAGTTCTCCTGTTCTTAGGCCCTTAGATCCAGGTCCCCCACATTCACATCACCAGGGTCACCTCTACTGTTTTGCCCAGGCAAGGTGCAGGCCCTCTCTCCTGATTGCTGTAGGGGGAATACTCTCAGAGGCAGGAGCAGCTCACCTGCTCTCATGCCCTCAGAGCTGGCTCACTTGCATCCCCGACAACAGAGTCAGCTCCGGTGTGCTGCCCAGGCAGGATGCAGGGCCTGCTCTCCTGTGTGCTGCAGCTAGTGTAGGGCAGGGCTGATTCTTTCACTCTTGTGGCCCCAGGGCCAGCTCTCTCACCTGCCACAGGTGGTAATGGGTGAGAGAGGAGGGCATCTTTCTCTCACCCATGCCACCACATGGCAGACAAAGGGGGGTGAGGTCAGCTCTCCTGCTCTCATGCCATCAGGGTCAACTCATCTTAGTCTCCCGACCACAGGGTTAGCTCTCTTATGCTACCCAGGTGAGATGCATGCCTGTGGTGAGGAGTGTAGTGAGCTCTCCCATGATGGGTAGGGTCAGCAAGTTTAGGATTTAATGCTTCCTTCTGGATGTTAGTCTTGCTCTGAGCTAACTTGCTATTATTTCCCTATTCCTTTCTTTTAAAATAAGTTACTTTGTACTCATGTCACCATTATGTCTTTTTATTTTTATAGTATCTTACAGTTGATGAACTTTATATCTCAGAAAAGAATTTGGACTTAAGACTTTTGAGCAGTGCTTGAGCTAGACTATGGGTCTTCTTGGATATGGATTGAATGTCCTTTGCATTTGAGATAGATGTAAACTCTTGGGTCCCTGAAGTCAAATGCTGTAGTAAGGATCTTAGGCATTTCTCACAGACCCATATTTTAGAAGCTTTAGTCCCCAGGGAGTAAGGTGGTTAAAACTTTTAGAGGTAGGATTTAATGGGAAGCCTTTAGGTCACTTAAGGGTATACCATGAAGGAAATTATGGGACTCTGGCCTGGTCCTCATTATCTCCTCTTTTTCCTGTCCCATGGCTGTGAAGTTTTGCTTTGTGACACACTCTTGCCATGATGGGCTTCCTCTCCACAGGCCCAAAGAAATGAGAGCAATCAATCATGGACCAGAACTTGCAAAACTGTGATCCAAAATAACCCCTAAGCTTTTAGAAGTTAGTTATGTCAAGTATCTATTAAAGTAATGGAAAGTTGACTAACAGGCAGTATTCAAGGCCAACATAATCAAGCTGAGTATAATCATTAAAAACCTCAGGACTCCAGAGGGTCTATTTCCTGCTCACTTAATCTCTAGCTGTTTAATAAAAAGAACATCTTATAACCATCAATGTAATGATTTGCAACTTGAAAGCATTTTAGTTTTCCAATTTCAGGGAACAAAAGCTATTTCAGGAAGGAGTGATTTTTAAATATTCCTAGACTTGGGCTAACTAAAAATAACCAATGAAAATAAATACAAAAGTGAAAGTCAAAATGTAATTCACCCTCTGTTGTTACACAACCAGGCCTAGAATACAGACTCTCTCTCACCTCCCTTCAGCTGTGTTGAAGTAGGCACTTGTCTCTGAAGACTCATTCAGCAAGCAAGGACGATGGAAAATAGCCGCTTGTTTGATGGCAATAAGGCCTTGGAAGGACCATGTATGCCATCTTTCCCTTAGCAACCCCTCATTTACCATGTCTGAATATCTCTAAAGTCCCATAAAGCTTTTCAGCCTTTTAGAACCCTTTAGGAAATAAACATAAGAAATCCTGGAATGCATCAAAGGACAAACCCTTAAAGTTATACACTGGGAAGGCAAATGTGGGACACGAAAGATCAGCTGGCGCTGCATTATGGTGGTGAGATATGGAGAAGGGGAGCAAGACTAACCACAGGGTCATTTGGTTAATCAGACTGAATAAAATACTTCACTGTTCCTAGTGGTGTTTACCATTTTCATGAGAAGCCTCCTTCCTTAAATTGCCTCAGAGTCCAAACTCCAAGGCTCAGCAATGATAGCTCTAAAGTTTTGGCTTTGTGCCTACCCTGTGCCTTCTCAGATAGGTCAAATTAAAAAAAAAAAAAAAGAATACTGTGTGTTTTCTCTTTGTCTATCTCAAATAGCCCCTCTTTTCTGGGTTGGAATATAATGTTACAACTCTGAGCCTGTATATAGTATATCAAATTCTGGCCTGATTTCCAAGAAGGAAATTTGCATCTAGAAAGGCCTAAAAAAGAGCAGCACGATTTTGCTCACAATATCGGGATCTATTTCCTCATGCTTGAAATTCTAAGCTTTTCCTCCTTATTTGGCAAAAATAGTAACTAGGTCAAATATAGAAACTCACCATTTCTCCCTTTTATTTACTTCTCCATCTGTGTACAGGCTTCATCAATGATGACAGCAGGAAATGGCTTGGCTTTGGAGCTCTGGGTTGTTAGCTATTTGATGTGAGGAAGCAGCTGGGAGAGTATCTACACATGCCATTCCTGGGCTGTACTCCAGAGGGGCCTGCCATCGGCCTTTACCCCATTTGCCAAGTCAGTGATTGTTCTGGACGCTGCTTATAAGCCTTAGGAAAGATGCCTTCCCTGTTTTGTTTTTTCAGAAAAAAACATACCTAAGGGGATATTTAATCATATTTACTGTATCATTCTCTAAATACAAAAGTTATAAATCCCTACTCCAGATCACTTGGGAAATAGAAAAAAAATTAAGAAGACATAATACCACCACCCATAAATCAACTATAATTATTGTTTTTATTTCTTTCTGTTTCCATGCATACCACTAAAAGCAAAATAATCTTTTAGTTATGTGCAATCCTCCCAACTTTGTGAATGTTTTCTAAGTGGATCCTGAGATGACAACATTAAATGACCCTCACATCTCCTGTACCCAACAAAACAAAGATAAAGAGTTAAAGCAGACCTAGTTTATACACGAGCTATGTTGTCCAATTTGGTGGTCACAAGCTGCATAGGTAATTTGATTTACATTCCCAACAAATAAATACAATTAAAAAAATAAATTTCATTAGTATAAAAACTGGCCAACAGGAAAAGAGATTTCAGTTTGAGACTGATTTCTTTATGACCTGCAACCAAAGTGTGCAGTATCTTCAGCAATAGGGTCTAATCACCTAGTTCTGATAGACAATGAAAAACAGTAGCAACAGCTTATTGTTTGAGGGGCCTCAGCATCCTCCCTAATCAATAACTTGTAGGGAGATACCCCATGCTGGGTACTGTGATTTTTGTTTAATAATCCATATCTTCTGGTAGCAGCATTGAAATTAGCTTACTAACTAGTGGGCTTCCACAAGGCTTCACCATATGTCCCTAACTCTGGTTAACCTTCCCCTTACCCCTCCTCTCCTTCATCCCCTGCCCCCACCCTTGATTAAACCTTTATGCCCAGTGTTTGCCCTGTTCTTTTATTTCATATGTGTTCTACTACCCCCTCTAATGTTATTTTTTACTTGGGTTGTGAGATCATAGGTCTCCATATAGCTTTTTTTACATACCCTTCTTTTTGGTTAATTCTTCATCCACACTCTCATTTCCCCATTCTCCAACACCTTCCATGCTTGAACTCTTTCACCTGCAGTAGCCTCCCTATCTACTCTCGTTTCATTTATATTCTATTATCCTTCCTCTCATAATGCATGTTGCAGTAAGTTTTCTCAAGTCCCGCCCAGCCCTATGGTCCCACCCGGCCTCATGGTCCCTCAGCCACTTATAAAATAATCATTCAGAGGCTTAATATTAATTACCAATTGTATGGCCTATGGCTTGATAGCTCTATCATCTTAAATTAACCCAAATCTATTAATCTGTATTTTGCCATATGACTGTGGTGTTTCCAGTCTGCTGGCATGTTGTTCCTTGGGCGGCGGATTGGTATCTCCCCTTCCTCTCCTTTCTTCTCTCCATATATCTGCTTGGATTTTCCCGCCTGGCTCCATCCTGCTCTGCCATAGGCCAATGCAGCTTTATTTATCAACCAATCAGAGCAACACATTCACAGCATACAGAAAGACATCCCACAGCACTTCCCCTTTCTGTCTAATCAGAAAGGAAGGTTTTAACTTTAACATAGTAAAATTACATATAACAAAACCGTGGGGACAAGAGAGGAGTTGGAGGGAAGAGGAGTGGATGAAATGACATAAATGCAATTTCACACTTATGTATGAAATTCTCAAAATAACAAATCAATTCAACATACGCACATTTCACTTCTATATTCTAAAAATAAACATGATTAAACCATAAAACTAACTGAAATCAAATTATACTTTCCCAGTTGAACCAGCTACACTCTAACTAATCAATAGCCACATGTGGCTAGTGGCTGCTAGATTAGACAGAGAATTTTACCAAATGTCCCAATCATTGTAGAAAATTCTATTGGAAACACTAGTCTGAAGAATATAAAAAGGCTTTATGATGTTATTGGCAGAAAAGGCAGAAGGATGGATTATATCAACAAGAGAAAGTGGCTAAGTCATTAAAAGGGTGAAAAGGAGAAAGAATGAAATGTGTTTTGATGTTAGTTGTCTACTATATGAGAAAAAATA
>CABHPH010151793.1:22432-44426 GCA_902168325.1 Peromyscus nudipes
TTCTTGTAAATATATACTAATCTATAGGTGTTCTAGTCCTGTTCCTTACAGTATATATGCTAAGCTGTCCATGATATTTTTCTGTAGAACTTCTCCACAGTCTGCATGCTGCTGATTGCATAGTCATGGTACAATTCAATATATGGCTCACTATTTCCTGGTGGAACACTGTCTTATTCAGTTTCAGGTTTTCACTTTTATATTACCACTCCTGTTAATTATCAACTGTAAAATTACCATGTAACATCATTTTATTTTCACTTGTTGGATGAAATTTTATTTTGTTAAGATACAGTTTGTATGCTATATAATAAAAAATTATAATGTGTGTGTAATTCTATGATTTTTAGTGCATTTACGAAGTTTCATGACCATTAACATTCTTTGTCATTTTTCTTTGTTCTGGTAATGATGAATTTTTGTTGCATGTGTTTATTACTGAAGTTTCTTCTGAGGTCACCTTAGTGGTGAATTAATTTTTGGACAGAAATTTCATTAAAGTCTGGGAATAAAAAGTTTTTGGTCTTTGTCAAGTGCGTATATGTGTTAATGGGGTGCATGTTGGGGCATTCTTTCAACAGTCAGCAGTGTTAACTATGCCTTAGTCTTCACTCCCTTCTTGCAGAGAATGACCGCCAGTCAACAGTGAACAGTACAGTCTTTTCATGTTTATATTGAGTAGAGCCAAACGTATGTGCATCCTATATTATCAGGAATAAGTCGGAACTTTGGAAATTTCTAATAGACATCTCATATCATATCGTTTACCCTTAATATTTTTGGGCAGCCAATTGATTAGCCCATTTGTTATCTACTGTCAAAAAAATTCAACAACAATGTCCAAGGAAAAGTCTTTATACCAGGTCATCTATGTGCTAAGTGTAATCAAGACAGGATTCGAAACCAAAATACTTCAAGGAAACCATCAGACATATCAAATCTTCACAATTCCTTGGAAATAAGGCTTAGAAAGATCTTCAGTACCATCCGGCCCCACCTAGTGGTTGCTGAGATGCTGGGATGCTTTGACGGGTGTTGAAGCTATTTGTTTCCAAGGGGGTGGGAATGATCAAAAATGCCACAAAGCTTACAACTTTTGCTGAGATAAAGTCATTTTCCTAAATCAAAACTTCCTGAAATTCTACTAGCCTCTTGTCAATTTCCAGATTTCTAAAACATTTTTATTATCTTCTTCCCCCTCCCCTTTTTTAGATGAAGGAAGTATCAGAGGAATGATAAAGGAAATTAGTTTCTTTCTAAACTATTTTCATATTATACAGTAAAAGTTGAAAACTGCTAGAGCTGCTGGGCGGTGGTGGTGCACGCCTTTAATCCCAGCACTCGGGAGGCAGAGACAGGAGGATCTCTGTGAGTTCGAGGCCAGCCTGGGCTACCAAGTGAGCTCCAGGAAAGGCAAAAAGCTACACAGAGAAACCCTGTCTCGAAAAAACCAAAAAAGAAAAAAGAGAAAGAAAGAAAGAAAACTGCTAGAGTATTTTGTTCTATTTTTTCATAAGCTACCATCCTTGGAAAGTCATCAGTTATTATTTAAAACCATTAATTTTTTTAATTTTAATTTTATTTTATTTTACAATACCATTCAGTTCTACATATCAGCCATGGATTCCCCTGTTCTCCCCCCTTCTGCCCCCCTCCCCTTCCCCCCAGTCCACCCCCATTCCCACATCCTCCAGGGCAAAGCCTCCCCCGAGGACTGAGATCAACATGGTAGACTCAGTCCAGGCAGGGCCAGTCCCCTCCTCCCAGGCCGAGCCAAGCTACCCTGCATAAGCCCCAGGTTTCAAACAGCCAATTCATGCAATGAGCACAGAACCCGGTCCTACTGTCTGGATGCCTCCTAAACAGATCAAGCCAATCAACTGTCTCACCCATTCAGAGGGCCTGATCCAGTTGGGGGCCCCTCAGCCATTGGTTCATAGTTCATGTGTTTCCATTCATTTGGCTATTTGTCCCTGTGCTTTATCCAACCTTGGTCTCAACAATTCTCGCTCATATAGACCCTCCTCTTTCTCACTAATTGGACTCCCGGAGCTCCACACAGGGCCTAGCCGTGGATCTCTGCTTCCAGATCCCTCAGTCATTGGATGGGGTTTCTAGCACAACAATTAGGGTGTTTGGCCATCCCATCACCAGAGTGGGTCAGTTCAGGCTGTCTCTCCACCATTGCCAGCAGTCTATTGTGGGGGTATCTTTGTGGATTTCTGTGGGCCTCTCTAGCACTTTGCTTCTTCCTATTCTCATGTGGTCTTCATTTATCATGGTCTCCTATTCCTTGTTCTCCCTCTCTGTTCTTGATCCAGCTGGGGTCTCCCGCTCCCCCAAGCTCTCTTTCCCTCGACCCTCGCCCTTCATTTCCCCCACTTATGTCCAGGCTGTTCATGAAGATCTCATCCATTTCTCTGTCATTGGGTGATCCCCGTGTCTTTCTTGGGGTCCTGTTTTCCAGGTAGCCTCCCTGGTGATGTGAGTAGCAGTTTAGTCATCTTTGTTTTACATCTAGTATCCTCCTATGAGAGAGTACATATCATGTTTGTCTTTTTGAGTCTGGGTTACCTCACTCAGGATGATTTTTTTCTAGTTCCATCCATTTGCCTGCAAACCTCATGATGTCATTGTTTTTCTCTACTGAGTAGTATTCCATTGTATATATGTACCACATTTTATTTATCCATTCTTCAATTGAAGGGCATCTAGGTTGTTTCCAGGTTCTGGGTATTACAAAAATGCTGATATAAACATAGCTGAGCAAGTGCTCTTGTGGTATGATTGAGCATTCCTTGGGTATATGCCCAAGAGTGGTGCAGCTGGATCTTGGGGGAGATTGATTCCCAATTTTCTAAGAAAGCGCCATATTGATTTCCAAAGTGGCTGTACAAGCTTGCATTCATGATAAAGGTCTTGGAGTGATCAGGAATACAGGGAACATACCTAAACATAATAAAGGCAATTTACAGCAAGCCAACAGCCAACATCAAATTAAATGGAGAGAAACTCAAAGCAATTCCATTAAAAGCAGGAATGAGGCAAGGCTGTCCACTCTCCCCATACTTATTCAATATAGTACTTGAAGTTCTAGCCAGAGCAATAAGACAACATAAGGAGATTAAGGGGATAAAAATTGGAAAGGAAGAAGTCAAGCTTTCCCTATTTGCAGATGACATGATAGTATACTTGAGTGACCCCAAAGATTCAACCAAGGAACTGATACAGCTTATAAACACCTTCAGCAACATAGCAGGATACAAGATCAACTCAAAAAAATCAGTAGCCCTCCTATATACAATTGACAAATAGGCTGAGAAGGAAATCAGAGATACATCACCCTTTACAATACCCACAAATGACATAAAATACCTTGGGGTAACACTAACCAAGCAAGTGAAGGAACTATATGACAAGAACTTTAAGTCCCTGAAAAAAGAAATTGAAGAAGATGTCAGAAAATGGAAAGATCTCCCATGTTCATGGATAGGCAGGGTTAACATAGTAAAAATGGCAATTTTACCAAAAGCAATCTACAAATTCAATGCAATCCCCATCAAAATACCAACACAATTCTTCACAGACCTGGACAGAATAATACTCAACTTCATATGGAAAAACAAAAAACCCAGGATAGCCAAAAGAATCCTGTACAATAAAACAACCTCTGGAGGCATCACGATCCCTGACTTCAAGCTCTACTATAGAGCTACAGTAATAAAAACAGCTTGGTACTGGCATAAAAACCGACTTGTGGACCAATGGAATTGAATTGAAGACCCTGACATTAATCCGCACACCTATGAACATATAATTTTTCATAAAGAAGCCAAAACCATACAATGGAAAAAAGAAAGCATCTTCAACAAATGGTGCTGGCATAACTGGATATCAATGTGTAGAAGGCTGCAAATAGATCCATATCTATCACCGTGCACAAAACTTAAGTCCAAGTGGATCAAAGACCTCAACATAAATCCAGCTACTCTGAACCTCCTAGAAGAGAAAGTAGAAAGTAGTCTTGAATGCATTGACATAGGAGATCACTTCCTAAATATAACATCAGTATCATAGACACTGAGACAAACAATCAATCAATGGGACCTCTTGAAACTGAGAAGCTTTTGTAGAGCAAAGGATACGGTCAACAAGACAAAGCGACAGCCTACAGAATGGGAAAAGGTCTTCACCAACCCCACATCTGACAGAGGACTGACATCCAGAATATATAAGGAACTCAAGAAATTAGACATCAACAACAGTCCAATTAAGAAATGGGCGATAGAACTAAACAGAGAATTCTCAACAGAGGAAACTCAAATGGCTGAAAGACATTTAAGGAATTGCTCAACATCCCTAATCATTAGAGAAATGCAAATCAAAACAACTCTGAGATACCACCTTACACCTGTCAGAATGGCTAAGATCACAAACACTGAAGACACCTTGTGCTGGAGAGGATGTGGAGCTAGGGGAACTCTCCTCCAAAACCATTAATTTTAATATGCTTTAATTGAAATAGAATTATATCAGTTTCTTCTCTCCCTTTCCTCCCCCAAGCCCTTCTTTGCTACTGTCTCTCAAACTCCCCTATACTTCCCCCTTAAGTTTATAGCCTCTTTTTCTTTGAATATTGTTACATATATATACACACAACCTGCTGAGACTTTTTGTTATTGTGTATATAGTTTCACAACTGAACAATCAATAAGTGGGCCTCGTGCCTGGGAAAGGCTAATTCTCCTCCCAGCAGTCAGTATTAGCATACACTTCTTTGTCTAGTGGTGGGACCCTCTGAGATTTTTCCCCTTTCCATGTAAACATTAACATGTTCATTGATACGCATATTGTTCTGGTTTTGTTTACAAAGGCATTCCTAGGAGAGACTGTTTCACAGCAGACTTCCTGATATTCTAGCTCTTACAATCTTTCCATCCTCTCTCTACTGCAATGTTCCCTAAACCACAGATGCAGGAGCTATGCTGTAGATGTGCCCATTGAGGTTGGGCTCCCCATAATTTGCAGATCTTTGCATTGTGTCCAGTTGTGGTTTTCTGTGCTGTTCTCCATTGGCTATAAAGAGAAGTTTCTTTGATGATTGGGTGACAGCTATACTTATCCAGGAAAGGTGTCTCACACAGAAAGAGGGTTTTTGAGCATTGGTTATTGAACTAGGCTTGTGGGTTTATAGATAGAGTAGGGTTGGGGAAATCAGCTATTATTTGTAAAAGATTACAAACTCACTAATTGAATTATATATAATGCATTTCAATCTATTGATTTTTTATAATTATCATACTTCAGTTTATACATTCTGCCAATATGTGTTTCTTTAAGTTGACTCCTGAGTCATTTTGACGGTTTCCTAAGATATTAAGATGTTTCAGACACGTCTTGTTCATTTCTTGCCTCCAACCATGAATCAACTATTTTTGCAAGAGCCTTGGTTCTTTTTTATGAAATATTACAAAGCCAAAATCAGAGTACTAAGGCTGTTCACTGATAATAGATTCTCCATTGCCTCTGGGCCATCTCAGTAGACCAACAAAGGGAAATACATGTAAAGATAAAATTGCTCATTTTCATACTGACATTTTTATTTCAGATTCAGAACTATACAGCTTAGTCGCTTCTATATCCCATTTGTATCTTATTTCTTCAACATTGAGAATCTTGTCTTTTTCACTGATACAGAGATACTAATGTTTCTCAAGAATCTTGTTTTGTCCTTTTGTAGGTGAAAGCCCCATGGGCATAATCTGGAAGATTCTGTAATTACTCACCTGCTTTTTCTTAATATAAGACACATTAAGGTCAGACATGGTGGTGCATGCCTTTAATACCAGAATTTGGAAGGCAGAGACAGGTAAATCTCTGCAAGTTCAGGAACAGCCTGGTCTACAATAGTGAAACCCTGTCTCAAAAAGAAAAAAGTCCTACAAAGCCCCACCACTAAATGAAGAGCTAGAGGTAATTGATAGTTGCTAAGAGAGAGAGAGAGTGAGAATCAGTCTGCTCTGGGGATGAGCCTCCTGATAGGTTATCCAACCCCAAGTGGTCATCCCTAAGCACACACACATATGAGCAAGGTTAGATAGACTCAGAAGGTTATTTATATGTACATACATATGTAAGTCACAATAATAATTAAAGAAAAAGAAGTCATGAATTTAAGAGGGAATCGAAGGAACACAAAAGAAGTTGGAGGTAGGAGAGTATGGGATGGAACTTATATAAATACAGTACTCATGTATAAAATTCTCAAAAAATAAAATATAAAATAAGACACACAATAATACAGAGCAATACTACTCTGACCTCTATGATTGTTCAAAATAGTTTAAACACTTCTTGTAAACTAATCCCCCTTCTCCCATCTGATTTGGTTGTACTATGCCAAAAATGCCTAGTCCTTTACTCATACTACATTCTTTTTCCTTTCACTCTCACTTTGGAATGAATATTAAGAGTAACTACATATTTCATGTTGACCAGCCATCTTCATGTTGATATCTATCAGGAAATGTCTAACAAATTTTGATTGTCTATAATTCATTTTCCTTTACTTATCTTGCTAAAGTTATGCAAATAATAGTCACATCCCTAAATACTGCTTACAGTTTGTACCTTCTATGGTATAAACAAGCTTGGGCTCTCTGGAAGAGCAGCAACTGTCTTAACCGCTGCGTTATTGCTCCAGCTCCCTTTTTTAGACTTTTAGGCAGAGAGATGACTCTCATAGCTATTCTAACTTCACGGGTCCTCATCTTCTGTTACCTTTATGCAGTATGGGAACTTGCTTCAGAGATTCCATATCTAATCCTACTCAACTGTCAAGAATTTCTTTTCGATATGGGACTCCATCCTAGAGAGAGCATCCTAGTGAACTCCAGCTCCTCTAATTTAATACTTTCTCTCAGCCGGGAGGTGGTGGTGGTGCACGCCTTTAATCCCAGCACTCAGGAGGCAGAGCCAGGTGAATCTCTGCGAGTTCGAGGCCAGCCTGGTCTACAAAGTGAGTTTCAGGAAAGGCGCAGAACTACACAGAGAAACCCTGTCTCGAAAAAAAAAAAATACTTTCTCTCCTTCCCCCTCCCTCCCTCCCTCCTTCCCTTGCTTCCTTGTGTGTGTGTGTGTGTGTGTGTGTGTGTGTGTGTGTGTGTGTGCGTGTGCGTGTGCGTGTGTGTGTGTTGCTGAGGACAGAGAACCTAGAACCTTGTGCATGCTAGTCAAGCACTCTACCACTGAACTACATCTGCAGCTTCACTTTAGATCTTCTTAACATAAACTCAGATAATTTGTTATTTCAATTTCAACCTTTTAATTTGATATTTTGAATATACTTTTGCATATATCACATTATTCTTACTATTAATCATTTTCATTGGTTTCATGTAATTCTGTTAATTTAAAATGTCATAAGTTTATAGCATCTCTGTTAATGTCTATTCAGGTTATGGCCAGATTTCCATGACAATAAATAACACATATTACTTTTCTTCTTCTGAGTTATAGCCTTAAAACAAGTGTCCAAGTTTGAGTTTATTTAGTAAAAAGGTAGGAACATTTTTATGGCTCTTGCTAAAAGCTGCCAGATTGTTCATCAAATTGACTGAAATCATTTATAATGCCAGTAGAAATGTACAAATGTTTCAATTTTCCCAGTAGTCTCATCACTGGTTTTAATATTGTTCCCTTACTGTTGTTAATTTTAGGAGTATAAAATGACATGCCATCATTGTTTTAATTTGCACTTCATTTATTATTGGCAAGAATGCACTACTTCCAATGTTAATATACAAATGGTGTTTCAGCTTATGTAATCATTCTTCCTATTCTTCAGTCACCACCTAGGAAACAATATAAACTTCTACAAACTCTCAGTATGTCCTGAAATATATCTAGAATCATATTATGAAGTATAATCCTCATTTTGTCAATTAACTGCTCTCCAGATTTTTATGCATTTAGTTGTATTAATTTATTATATAATACTATTTTTCCATTATAATATAATTTTCTCCTTTAATCAAATATCACCTCCATAGATTGGATAAGTTGTATTTTCTCCTGACTTTTTAATATCTTTTTAGTATTAATTTTATTTATGAGTGTATACATGTGTGTTGAGTATATGCCACATGTGTGCAGGTGTCTATGGAAGAGAGTGTTGGGTCCTTTGGAGCTAGGGTTATAGGTCACCAACATAATGTCAGGTCCTCTGAAAGAAGAGCAAGCATTCTTAACCTCCCAGCCCATCTCTCCAGCCACAAGCCTCAATATTTAATGCTTTACATTTTACATTTTTTAAAATTTGTTTTACTTTTAATTAATTATGTGTATTGAATATGTGGGGGGGGCGGGTATATGCACATGTGTAGGAGTACCCATGTAGGTCAGAGGCATCAGAGCCCCTAAAGATGGAGTGACAGAAGGTTGCGAGACACCTGATGTGGGTGCTGGGAATGGAACTCAGGTCCTCTAGAAGAACAGCATGTGTTCTTAACCCCTGGGCCATCTCTCCAGCCACATTTTACAGTTTAATTTTTGCTATTGATGATATAGTACACGGATGTAAACTTATATTAATTTTTATGCAAGTAATATTAAATTATCCCAATACCATTTAAGGAGATGAATTCATTTTATGTTACCTTGTTTAATTTATCTAGAAATATATTGGTCTGTCATACACATTGAGTAGAGCCTGAGTGTAGCATGAATCTTAAAAGTTCTTATTAATAAAACAAACCCGGGCCAGGTATTGGGGTGAACACTGGAAGGTCAGAGAGACAGAACAAACCACAACTAACCTCACCTGGCCAACTTCTCAGCTGATCTTGTTTCCTCAGACTGGATGCCCCGAGCCCTCATCCAGAATGGGTCTCAGCTGAACTGCTGCTCAAAAGCCTGAATGCTTAACCAGGCCAAATGTTTCTAGTTTCTGGTCCTCACGCCTTATATACTTTTCTGCTTTCTACCACCACTCCCTGGGATTGAAGGCGTGCTTTCTGGGATTAAAGGCGTGGGTCACCATGCCTGGCTGTTTCCCATGTGGCCTTGAACTCACAGAGATCCAGAAGGATTTCTGTCTCTGGAATGCTAGGATTAAAGGCGTGTGCTACTACTGCCTAACCTCTGTTTAATATTGTGGCTGTTCTGTCTCTGACCCCAGATAAATTTATTAAGGTACACAATATTTTGGAACACAATACCACCACACCTGAGCTTTTGCTTCTCTAAGGGAACTCAACAAGACTCAAGCAGGCTATATTATTAGGTTGCTTTGTGAGAAGCAAATGCAAAGCTGCTGCTATTTTATCCAGTGTCCAGATAGCAGCAATCTCTTGAGAAGTACTCAAGCAGCCTTTCATTACTGCACACCCTGCCCCCCCACACACACACCCTTCCCTCTTTTTCTTTTTTCTATAAACATAACTTCATCCAGCCTTTGGCTTTATTTTTCCAAAGACAGTGAGGTAACAAAAGCCACAGGCCCTTTTGTGCTTTGTGGATAGAAAATTGGTGGGGGTAGAGAGAGTCAATATGTGTATCCACAGGGTTTTTATTAGAAATCCCCTTTGCTCATTCCTTCCTTGTTCTCTAGGACCTAACTCTTCTCTCACAAAAGCAAGTAAAAGACATTTACTAGAAAAAGGAACATTTTGGAGAGTTTGGAATAACAGTTACATTCCCATACATTCCTTACATTCGGTAGGATATGCGTTTCTGAATGTGCAATGAGTCACTGTAAAGTGAGTTGTGTCTCCCCAATGGGCAGAACTCTAATAATTATTTTTTTCTGTGATATCACTGACAAGTAATTCTACAAACCAAAGTTTGATAGTGCGAATATATCAGGCATTTTTCAAAATCACTTGTGAGTTTTAAAAAAATATTTAAACTATTCATGCTTCTTCCTGAGGGTCTATATGTCTTAGTAGCTGAATATTTAAGGAGTAAGTAAAAAAAGAAAAGAATGAATGTAAGAATATCTGAGGTTTTGCAAAGCCTCCAAAGACAATCTTGTACTTACCTGCACCCCACAATACAATAATTCCCCAAAGTGAGGTACACAATTCTCTGATTATGTTTTATAAATTCAGAGTGTTCTTTCTTTTATTAGGTTTTCTTAAAGTAAAGCCCATCTGTGGAGTACACAGCTTGCCAGACCCTGTGGTATGCCAAAGAATGTAGACAGATATAAAAGGAGTCATCAATAATTTTTAAATTAAATTAAGTCTTCATAGAATATATATCCACAAGAGGTTTTGGGCATTTGCCAGTCTTTGCTCTGTAGTTTAACTATGCTGGCACACTACTCAATATAGGTAGCAATAAAATGAATGATCCAAAAACTGCTTAAGAGGCAAATTTCAAGCTTTAGCTATCCAGGCTAGGACTCTGGAGACAAACTTTTGTACTAGTTGTTGGACCTGCAATTAAAGTAGAGAGCAGTTGTGTGGATACAGTATCAGACCTTAAGGAACAAGCATCCAGAGAAATTTCCGGCAGGAGAAGCCATGTTTCCTGAGCTCTTACTGTGAGTCAGACACTGTTTTAGAGACTTTAAAACATTCCATTTATGTCCACAAAACCTTGGGCTGGTGTGAATATGTTGATAAATTAGAAACCTGAGGCTCAGAGGGGTTTAGAAACTATCCAGGTTCATATACACAGTAGATGATGCAGCTAGAACTGGGACCTTGGTCTGGCTTACTCAAAGCCTCTGCTTCTAACCATCTAAATCTTAACAGAGCAGAAGCAATTTAGCAACAGGAGGCTGGGGAGAGAGTCAAGATTAGTAGCACAGGGCACCAGGCTTGGTGGTGGAGATCGTGGTGCTCAGTCTTCTTGTTACCCTTGTGTTTACCAAGAGCAGTGATACAGAGGAATGTGAGGTAGGCAAAAAGAGAGACAGTAAAAAAGAGAGAACAATTATAAGTAAGCTTTGCCTGTGGTCGTCTTCATGATCTGAGAAGCAAGAATCCCACTAGCTCATGGTGGTGTTTGAAGGCCAGTTTTCTTTTCTTTCTTTCTTTTTTTTTTTTTTGATCAAATAGTAAATTTATTGTATTTTGCCATTTAAAAGTTTTTTCTTTTTCATTTTTCTTTATTAAGAAATTTTCTACTCACTCTACATACCACCCACAGATCTCACCTCCTCCCTTCTCGCACCTCCCAGACCTCTCTCCCAAGCCACCCCACATTCCCACATCTCCCAAATCGAGGTCTCCCATGGGGAGTCAGCAGAGTCCAACACACTGAGCCTAGGCAGGTCCAAGCCCCTTCCCACTGCACCAAGGCTGCGCAAGGCGTCACACCACAGGCACTGAGTTCCCAAAAGCCTGCCCATGAACCAGGGACAGATCCTAATCCCCCTGCCTGGGTACCCGCCAAACAGTTCGAGCCAAACAACCGTCTTCCATATCCAGAGGGCCTAGTCCAGTCCCCTGGGGGCTCCACAGCCACTAGTCTACAGTTATGGGCTTCCACTAGTGTGGCTGGTCATCTCTGCTCGTCTTCCCAATCATGATCTCGACATCCCTCGTCTGCAGAATGCCTCCTCTCTCTCATCAATTGAATTCCCGAAGCTCAGCCTGGTGCCTGGCCATGGATCTCTGCATCTGCCTCCATCAGTCACTTGACAAAGGCTGCATAATGATAGTTAGGTTATTCACTAGACCAGTCACCAGAGTAGACCAGTCCAGGTACCCTCTGGACCACTGCCAGCAGTCCAAGGTGGGGTCATCCTTGTGGATTCCTGAGAGAAGGCCAATTTTCTTAAGGGGAATTAGAATAGTATAAAAGAAAAACTGAACATACATGTGCCTTCTAGGAAACACCTGCTATAATATGTCATTTGCCCTAGAAACCAAGCCCAGTGTTCCAGTTTCGCACTGCATCTGTGAGGGAGGTTGTCATACCCTCCCCTACATCTCAGCTCTGATCTCCTGACAGTTCTTTCTTAACTCCTTCTTGACACCACACAAAATGGTTCGGTATTTTCCTCAGGAGCCATCAGCAAGTTTATTTCATGGCCACATTTAAATGTTTTCCAGTTGTAAAATTGTGTGTATGCATGTGTTGAGGGGTGGATATGTGTCCATAAGTGCAGCTGCCATGGAGGCCAGAAGAGGGCAAATGATCCCTTGAAGCTGTAGTTACAGACAGCTGTGAGCCACCAGTCCCAGGGGCAGGTAACCCAACCTGGGTCCTCTGTAAGAGCAGTAAGCCCTCTTAAACACTGGACATTTCCAGGCCCAGATGTTTTTAGTTTTGATTGTGGTTCAATAATACATAACAAAATGGTTGGTTCTAACCGTTTAAGTGTGTGTTAATGTTATGTATTTCATATTGTGTAACAGATCTCTACAAATCTTTCATTTGTTGAAAAACTCTAGATCCACAAAAAAAACTTTTCTTTTGCCTATTCTTCCATTCCCCGAGTCTCACCAGTCTACTGTCTCTGCCTCTGCTCTATATACCCTATATAAATGAACTCATAAATTGTCTTTTTTATTGACATATTCCATTTAACATACTGTCCTCTGGGCCCATTCATATTATAACATAAGTCAGAATTTCCTTGCTTTTAAAGTCTGACTGCTATTTCATTGTATGTATCTATCACATTTCTTTCTCAGTTCATCTGCCTTTGAATATATGGTTATCTGTGGTGGTATTGTGTTCCCCAAAATATTGTGTACTTTAATAAATTTATCTGGGGTCAGAGAACAGGACAGCCACAATATGAAACAGAGGTTAGGCAGTGGTAGCATACGCCTTTAATCCTAGCATTCCAGAGGCAGAAATTCATGTGTTCAAGGATACACCCAAGCATGGTGACCCACGCCTTTAATCCCAGAAAGCACGCCTTTAATCCCAGGGAGTGGTGGTAGAAAGCAGAAAGTATATAAGACGTGAGGATCTGAAACTAGAGGCATTTGCCCTGGAGAGGCCTTTGGCCTGGAGAAGCCTTTGGCCTGGAGAAGCATGTGGCTGGTTAAGCTTTCAGGCTTCTAGCAGCAGTTCAGCTGAGACCCATTCTGGATGAGGGCTCGGGGCATCCAGTCTGAGGAAACAAGACCAGCTGAGGATCCGGTGAGGTGAGATAGCTGTGGCTTATTCTGTCTCTCTGACCTTCCAGTGTTCACCCCAATACCTGGCTCAAGTTTGATTTTATTAATAAGAACTGTTAAGATTCATGCTACAGTTATCTCTATTGTTGGCTGTCTTGAAAAATTCTATGAACATGGGTATACAAGCACATTTCCCTGCTTCCAGTTCTAGATATAATGACTAAATTGTGTGATAGTTTTCTTTTGACTTTTTGAGGAATTTCTGTACCGCTTTCCATACTGTACCATGTACCATGTTGCATTCCACCAGCAGTGCATACGAGTTCCAAATTCTCCAACTCCCTGTGAACACAAAATTTTCCAGGATTTTTTCCTTTGTATAGAAGCCATCCTGTCATGTACACAGTGGTAACTCACTGTGCTTGCTGCTTACATTTCCCTAATGATCGACAATGCTCGCTCGCTCCTTGTCGTGCACTTCTTAGCCAGTTGTATATCTTTTGAAGACATATCTACTTTAGTTCTGCTGCCTGCATTTTATAGATTATTTTGTTGTTATATATCTTTTACACTGGGTATTAACCTTCTCTCAGAAAAATGATTAGCATATATTTTCTCCTACCCATAGATTGCCTTTTCACTCTGTCCTATTCTGTGCTGCATGGGTTTAATTTTTATTATTCTTTATTTTTGAGATTATAATTATATCATTTCCCCCTTTACTTTCCTCCCTCTAAACTCTCCCATATACCCATATTTTCTGTTTTTCCATTCAAAATTTCTTTTTAGCCAAGTCTCTCTATGCCCTATGTATCTCAGATTTCCCAATTTGTGATCTCCCTGCTGTAGCTCCCAAAGTACTGGGGTTACAAATGTTTCCTATCACCCCTGGTTCAGGTTTTCAACTTGATATAACACAATGTATCTATTTTTATCTTTGTTGTCTTGGTTTTTAATGTTACATCCAAGAAGCCATTGCCAAATCAAATGTCATAAAATAGTTTCCCTGTGCTTTCTTCTACAAGTTTTGTACTTAAGCCATAGATTTAGGTCCATTTTGAGTTAATATTTTCATATGATATCAGGTTCAACTTTATTTTTTCAGAGGGACATTCAGTTTTTTCCAGCACCATCTGTTGAACACAGCAGTGTTTTTATAGCTTCTCTTCAACTTGTGTACTAGAATCAAGCATGCTTGGTTTGGCTTATGCAATGCTGGTGGGAATGTAAACTAGTCGAGCCACTATAGAAACCAGTATGAAGGTACTCCCCAAGACTAAAGACAGAGATCTACCATATGACACAGATCTACCACTCACTACTGAGTACTTACTTAAAAAAAACTTCAAGTCAACATATCACACAGCTACTTGCAAAACAATGCTCATTGCAATGCTATTCACTTAGCTGTTATGCAAACAAGTATCCCTCAACAGAGGAATGGATGCAAAAAATGTTGTATATATACATACAATAGAATATTTTTAACCATAAAAATGAAGTAACGTCACTTTCAGGAAAATGGATACAACTGGAGACAATTATATTAAGTGAATTATGTTAGTCTCAGAGAGTCAAAGATTATGTGTTTCGTCTCATTTGTTGATGTTTTGTAGACACATAAAATCACATATGTACTTAGAAGTAGAAGGGAATCTATCTAGGGCAACAATAGGACTAATGTGAGAGAAGGAAGAGGAAAACCCCGTAAAGTAGCGGGGTTGGGGAGATATGCTCAAAGCAAATTATGTGATTGCAGGAAAATAGTCTCATGTAATCCAATATAATAAAAGAATGAAAAAGAACGCTGGTTTCATTTTTTGGAGTTTCTTATCTGTATAAGATCTATGTTCCTTTCTAAAGTCTTGTCTTTTGAGAAAGGGTCTCACTGTGTTGTCCTTATTGGAACTTGATATGTTGACCAGGCTAGTCTTAAACTCACAAATATCTACCTACCTTTGCCTCTCAAGTGCCAGGAATAAAGGACTATACCAACACAAGTTCTGCTTCCTAATATCTTTAGTCATGGAGTCATACTTGATCTTTTTATTGACTTTCTATAAACAGTCTATGGCAGTCTTTCAAAAGCAGTTCCTCCCTCTGTCTTGGTTTTAGTAAAAGTGGTAGTTGATCTTATCTTTCACAGTTACTACTACTTTTCTTAATTGTAGTGAACTGTATCTAAGCTGAGAATCACCAAATCTATGACTCTCTTTAATTTTCTGCTGAAGCCGTACTATTACTTAGAACATTAGAGGCAAATGCTCACTGTGATGCTTCACTAGAATTCTGGTTCCAAATCTGTCACCTATCCTGATTGAAAGAGCTATGCTTTACAAACTCCTCTTCCTTATATATGGGAAAGACCATACACCATCAGGCTTGGTGTCATGTTTTATGGACAACATTTCTATTTTACCAAACTCTGCTTTCTGACTCTACCTTCCAGGTATAATATAGGGGGTTAGGCAGGGAAGGGGGCGTGGGAATCCCTGAAAATGTGAGCACCTTTACTCAACCCCATCTCCGTCCTGATAGATAGTTCTAAAGTAGGCTGAATATGAGGAGGAATTCAAACATGCATAGGGAAGGAGTTACACAATGTAGGGTACTTACAAAAAGGGCGGTGGCTAAACTTAGATTACTAACTAGAAAGCATAAAGGAAAAGAGATTCCAAGTTTATAGGGTCTGGACTGACAGCTTGGGAGCCTGCATGGGACCAAATTAGGCCTGCTGAATGTGGATGAAAGTTGCATGGCTTGATGTGTTTGTGGGTCCCCTGGCAATGGGACCAGGACTTATCCCAGGTACACGAACTGGCTTTTTAGAGCCCATTCCCTATGGTGCAATGCCTTACTCAGCTGTGATGCAGGGGGGAGGGGCTAGGTCCAGCCCCAACTTGGTATGCCAGCCTGTGTTGACTCCCCAAGGGAGGCCTTACCCTCTATGAGGAAGGGATAGGGGTGGTTTGGGGGTAAGTAGGGAGGAGCAGGAGAAGGAGAGGGAGGCAGAACAGGGGTTGCTATATAAAAGGAAAGAAAATTTTTTAATAAAAAAAGAGAGATTCTAAATGGACATGCTATCATGAAGAAAGGACTCTATCCACTGCCAAAACTGTTACTGAAAATCATGATGTAAATTCTGAAACTGAGTTCACACAAGCTATTTTTCCAATATTTACCTACTTTAGAAGTATGTCTGTGCCCTTTGCCTATGCTTTATACATTCTAAAAAATGAAAAATCCTCTGCGGAAAAGTTGGGTTTGCCTACAAGGTAAATCAAGAAACTTCTGGATGCTATGGGGGTAATGAGAATGCTTGTTGTTAGCACTGTGGTTGAAATATGTCATGGCTGTTCTCTTTCTTTCCTTCTACTTTTATTAAAAACAATCATCCAAAGCAGATACCTGTTCAGGAAGCTATCAGTAGGCTCCCAACAACATTTCTACCTACCTCATTTCATTGCCTATTTTCCTTTAGCTCTGTGGGATTAAATCATTGGGTATAATATCTTGAAACTCTTAATTCCTTTCAGATGAGGTTTTAAATAAAGTATATACACTTGTTACAGTATTCCAGTCATGAAGTCCATTCCACATGAGTCAGCATATCTGAAGGAATCATTATAAGTTAATGTATGAAATATTTAGGCTCACTTTAGTCATGATCTCATCTATATATATTAGAAACTAATTCCTGAAGCCAAGAAAATTGCCCTTAGAATTTTACCTTGTAAATTACTAGGCACCTTCTTCCATTTCTGTTTTTCTATGCCAGGTTTTTAAACCTTTTTAAAAGCATAATTCTTTTTCAGTGAGGTCTTAAGCAGAATCTCAAAAGATGAATAGATAAAATCATAGCTGCTCTGCTTTAGCAGGTGCAAGGGAGCTGACCATTTTTCTCCTGCTTCTCTGCCATCTGTGTTAGTCTCAGAGGTCCATCTTTAAAGTCATAAAGCTCCATATGACACATTTTCCTTCATCCTGTTTTCCATAATATAACCAAAGCTATCCATGGTGTTTTTCTCACATTTTTTTCAGTTTTAGCCTCAAACCTTCTTAATCTAATCAATGGGGTTGAATGTTTACAAAATCTTCACTTAAGCATCCATATGGCTAGGCAGGTATAAATATCCCTGCAGGGTAAAAGTGTGATTTATCAGGTCACAACAACTGGTTGGAAATACACTTTAAGATTTTCTCAACCTATTTACCATGACTCTGGTTTAATCATGCATGTTTCTGCTCTTGAAAAATCTCCTAAGCAAAACATAATCTCTTATACTTTCCCAACTAACCAAAACTTTCATTCTGGACTCCTCCAGGATGGCTCAGGCCTAGCTAGGAGCTGTGTCCGTACATGCTCTTAATGAGTCCGATCCAGGATGGACCTTTCCCTGTACCCCCACTCCTCCACTTTAATTCACCCTCTCCCTCTAAGCCCAGACCAAGACACGATTCACATCTGTGCTCGCTCTTCCCTAGTGTGACAGGATCCTTACCCCATCTAGCCCATATAGGCTGCACTTACAGGCCTAGGCCAGAGCCACATATTTGAGTTCTCTTGGCCCAGGCCCAGCAGACATCCATACCTGCATGCACCCTTGTTAAATCTGACCCAGAGTCCTGAATCTATTCTGCCTTCCAGGACCAGGTCTAGCTGGGGGCCATATCCACATGTTTTTTTCAAAAAATCTGCCTGGTCCCTTGCCACACACTGCCTTTCCATTCCCAAGTTCAGCTGGTAGCTGCACCAGGAGACTTTCCTGGATTTCACCCAAGCAATCTGTCTTGAGATTTTTTTAAGACCCCAGTACCATATCAGTTATCACTGAATTGAGATCATCCCAGTTCCTTGAATCAATAATCAATGCTTAGTATCAAAGAACTAGCCTACCTAATATGAAATCAATCAAGTTCTGGCAACAACAAAAACATAAACAAATTTTTACTCTACACAGGCAGGCTGGACTTTCATATCACAGATACAATGAATGAAATGAATCCACATGTCTTAGTCCAACTGAAAAACCATGACAACATGTACCCTCCAAAGGTGACTGGTCTTATAGAAATGTTATCCAATGGGAATTTTCTAGATAAAACTCAGTATACTAAATTTAAAGGAAAAATTACAAACATGATCAAGAAATAAGAAATTAAAATGTATATAAACACACATCTAAATGAACTTACAAAGGAAACAAATTAACTTTTTTAAATTCTATATTATATTTTATTGATTCTTTGGGAATTTCACATCATGCACCCTGATCACACTCATTTTCCAGTCTTTCCACATCTGCCCCTCCACCCTTGTGACCTTCCCCCCTCAAAAAAATTAAAATTAAAAAAGGTCCAATCTGTGTTACTCAGTGGATCATGGTCAAACTCTCAGTGCCCTGCCCCCACACAGAACCGAGCTGTTCCCATCCTGCACCTCTGCCAGAAACCATCAGCTCTGTAGAGCTAATTTCAGCATCATTATCACAACTTTTGAGAGTTCTTCTCAATGGCTTCCTGCCTAAGCCATTACTTTTCTTTTGGGGGGTTGGGGTAGGGGTTGTCACAGAAGCCTTTCATGTCCCTATCTCAACTGTGCTTCTGCAATCATTGATATCATTGCAAAAGTAGCTTCCCTGCTCTTCACTATCAGTGTTAACATGGGTCATGGGCTTCCACATGGTTTCTAGCAACAGCACAGACCATGAACACAGCTGTAGTAGGACCACTGACCCAGACAAGGCCCTAAGAGGCAGCCTGGACCACAGACACCAACCCGGCCCCAGGTGGCAGCGCAGGCCACTCACAACATCATGGCCCTGCCTACGAACATCAGCATGGCTTCAGAAGGCAGCCCAGACCCCCAGGCATCCATGTGGACTTTTAACACAGGCCAAGGACATTAACACAGACCCTACCTGCAGGAGGACCACAGACCCAGACTTTAGCAGCCCTGTCTAGACATCACCATGGCCTCAGTCAGCAGTGCAGGCCACTCAGATCTGCATGGCCTCTGGTGGCAGCACAGCCCATGGACATCAACATGGCTTTAGGTGGCAGCCCAGACCACAGACAGCCATGTGGCCCTTGGTGGTAACACAGGCCATGGACATAGACCTTGGCTTCAGTAGGACCTCAGCCCCAGATATGGTGCCCAGCAGTGGCACATATCTGGATATCACCATGGGCTCAAATGGGAGCATAGGACATTCACATCAGCCTGGTCCTCACCACTGTTGTATCTCCAGATCTGCCTCTTTCCACAGTTCACTTATCACTCCACTTCTCTCTCTCTTTTCACCAACACATATTTGCTTGCCTATGCTGCGAGGCCACAGGAAGGCCCTGGGTGTCTTCCGCCCATGCCCAGAAGAGATGAACTTCTAATAGAACTATAAAAAAACACAAAAGGCTAAATCAAATTACAAGACAATACAAGATTTGAAAACTGGATTCAATACAGAGATATTTAAAGTAAAGAGAGAATTGAAAAATCCAAAGACCCGACTAGATAAATTGGGGGAAATGTTTTCTAATAGAATGCATCAAATAGAGGACAGACTACCAGAACTTTAAAATAAAATAGAAGAATTGGATCTTTAAATCAAAGAATATTGTACATTGTAGAAAAGGAATATGCAGGTAATTTGGGACACTATGAAGAGACCCAAATCTATACATTATAAGCATAGAAGAAGAGTCCTAGGTCAATGGCATAAATCAATCTTCAACAGGATCAGAGAAGAAAATATCCCCAAACTGAGGAAAGACATGCCCATACAGATACAACAAACACAGAACACCCAATAGACAGGACAAGAAAGGAAAATCCCTAAGGCATGTTATAGTTAAAAGACTAAACATACAGAAAAAAAGGGTAACAATATCTTTAAGAGAAAAGCCACAAGTCACATACGAAGGCAAACACATCAGAATAACAGCTGACTTCTCAATGGAAAATTTAAATGCTAGAAATGCCTGGATCTATGTACTCCCAATTCTTAAAGATAACAGATGCCAACCCAGTCTACTTTATCCAGAAAAAAACTATCTACCATAATTGAAAGAGAAAAAATTTCATAATTTAAACAGGTTAAAAGAATTCATGTTGACCAAATTAGATTTACAGAGAATACTGGAAGCAACACTTGGAGTAAAGAAATATATAAGCATAATCAAGAGGTTATAGAAAGAAAACAAATGAAGCTATAATTACTGACACAGAAAATAGGACTAGGGAAAAAACATCAAAATGAGAGCAATCAAAACACAGCTATCAATATTAACTTCAAATGTTAATGGCATCAACTCTCCAATCAAAAGACGTAAGTTAGTTGAATGGGTTGAAAAGTAAAATTCCATCTTAGAGTGAGAGGGTGGAGGAAAAAACTATTTCAAGAAAATGAGACAAAAAAAGTAGGCAATGCTATCCTAATATACAACAAAACAGAATTCAAAGCAAAATTTATCAGAAGAGATAAAGAAGGACAGTTCATTCTGATCAAGGAAACAATTAACAAAGAAGATATTACAGTCCTAAACATATACTCACCAAACTCTGGCACAATCCATTTCACAAAAAGCAACTACTGGACTTCAAGGCACAAATTAACCCCCAGCTCAATAATAATAAGTGATTTCAATATAACACTTTCTTCAATAGACAGATCATCTAGACTGAAATAGAGAAATGCTGGGATTAAATGATATCATATATCAAATGGCCCTAACAGAAACCTGCAGAATATGCCACCCAAATACCAAAAATATACAGCAGTCCATGGAAGTTTCTCTGAAATAGATCACATACTGTGACATAAAACAAGTCTCTACAAAAACACAAAACTTTAGATAACCCTCTGTAACTTATCTTACCACAATGCAATAAAGCTCAAAATCAGCAGCAAAGGAATCACTATTATATGAACTCATGGAGATTAAAAAATATACTATTGCTTTCCAACATAGTACTTGAGGCATTAACTAGAGTAATAAGACAAGAGACAGAAATGCCATTAAATGGATCCAGATAGGAAAAGAAATCAAACCATCTGTCTGCAGATGATATGATATAATACATAAGAGAACCAAAAATCCCACCACAGAACTTCTAGAAATGATTAGCACTTTCAGCAAAGTGGCAGGACACAAAATCAACTTACAAAAATCAGTAGCCTTTGTATACACCAATAACAAACATACAAATAAAGAGATCTTGGAAATCCTCCCATTCACAGTAGCAAAAAAATAGTAATAATAAAATATCTAGGACTAAACTTAACCAAGGAGATGAGAGACCTCTGTAATAAAGATTTCAAATATCTGAAGAAAGAGATTAAAGTTACTATGAGATAGAAAGAATTCCCATGCTCATGGATGGGTAGAATTAATATTGTGAAAATGAGCATCCTACCAAAGATTCAATGCAGTCTCAACCAAAATCCCCATGAAATTCTTGATACAATTGGGGAAATTTTCTAAAATTTGCATGGAAGCACAAAATACCCTGGATAGATAGCAATCCTGGGTATAATGAACCATGTTGAAGGAGTTATCATATCTAACTTTAAATTATACAACTAATAGGAGTGGATGGGGGAAGGAAGGAAGTTGGGGGGGACTGGGAAGAGAGGAGGAAGGAGAAATTGTGGTTGGGATGTAATATATGAGAGAATAAATAAATAAAATTTTAAAAAATAAAAATACATAAAATAGCACGGCACTGATACAATAACAAATATGTAGATCAGAAAACTCAAACATAAATCACATATAATTACAGCTGCCATCTAATATTTAATAAAGATCCCAAAAATATACATCAGAGGAAAGAGAGAATCTTTAATCAATGGTGTTGGGAAACTGGGTGTACACATGTAAAAGAATATTAGACCCAAACATATTAT